>JASTWL010000427.1:0-156125 GCA_035220575.1 Temnothorax rugatulus | reverse complement strand
GACAATCTTCGAGAAAGGATACACGCCAAATTGGACCACGGAGGTGTTTAAGATCGTCAAAGTGCAGAAAACTAATCCCGTGACGTATCTACTGGAAGATTCCTGCGGAAACCTCGTCGCCGGCGGCTTCTACGAATACGAGTTACATCGCGTTGCTAATCCCGATGTGTATCTCGTTGAAAAAGTTTTTGCGCAAGAGGGGGAATGAGGTTTATGTAAAGTGGTTAGGATTTGATAATTCGCACAATTCATGGATACACAAGAATAATGTATTGTAAAAATTTATTACAAATAAAAACATATTATACATACAAATGAGTCATTTATTTTCAAAATATCCCAATGTATTTACAATATATATATATATATATATATATATATATATATATATATATATATATATATTTACAATTGTATTTTATAATGCCCCCATGGCAGCGTCTCGGTAGAACCGGGTATAATGTATCGTTTATCGTCGTACGGACTTAGAGCGATTTTTGTTTCGGACACGGTGTACACCTCGTGTTGTTTGGACCTAATGCAAGCCTGCTGTCGCGTCATTTCAGTTTCGTCGCGCAGACACCGCGTGTAATCGTCGAACGTTATCGACCTGGCTACGACGTTACTCTTAACACCTTTAGCTTTTTTCGTATCTTTCTTACCGTCGACTCGCAAGGCGTACATCTTTGCTCTAAGCCCGACGAATTCGGTCATTATCGCACCGTTATTTTCGTCCTTCATCAAACCCGGAATTTTTTTATTGGCGAGTGGGATACCGTACGCATTATCAATCGCGTAATCGCTAGTGTCAAATCTATTAATGTGGCGCTTCATGGTATTGTATACGTCGTCGCACTCGATGTGATAAATGAGACTGTCCGTATCGGTGTACGTGACTTTACATTTGTCGCGATACAACGGTAACATATACTCGTGATGAAATTCATACAAACATGTCTTGGATATATCGAGGATGCACATACCCACGTAGATTGGTTTGTCGAATTTCACCTCGAGTTTTCGCATTTCTATTGCTACTAGATTCTCCGAAAAGACGCTTCGACTGCGAAAATTTGGTTTCGCAATCATTGCCTCCGCGCCGTATCTACCCTCCCAATGAGTCACGAGTCGCACGTCAACGTGATTGCGCACGTTCTCCATGGTTTTGCCAAACACCGCGTTGTTCATCAATTTGTATAGATTTTTCTCGAAATCATTCTTGGCCAATGTTCTAAATTGCGTGTTGAGTTCTATGTAATCGCGAAGCCATGGAGATTGCGCGAATTTCAATACGCGGTGAATCTTTGTGACGCGAAGGCCGTGACGAGTACACTGCTGCAGGTTGCGATAATGTATGACATAACGTTTCTTATCGTATAATGTTGCGAGGAGCTTGTCCTGCCGCTTACCGGGTGGTTTATCGCGCGTCGGACAGAACGGTAGGTCAACGTGCGAGTCGTGAAGATGTTGCGGATACTCGAGATCGACTTCGAGAATGTAGCCTATCGAGGAATCCAACGCGACATCCATAACATTAAATCGGTTACGTCGTCGACCCATCGAAAATCTGCGTAAGGCAATGGTTGACACATTGCCCAGCCGTACAAGTTGTTAACATCGAAATACATCAGGTACGACGATGGTTTCGATGGATCGTACGACTCCATGTACTTGTTGTTGGCCAGCGCGTATCTGTTTGAACATTGACTCAAACCGCCACGTATACCTCGTTCGATAAACATGACCATGTCAATGTCGGTGAGCAGTTCGAAATTGATACGCGTATGCTTCAACATAGCGTCCCACGTAAAACCCGGTAGAGTGTAATAATACGCCGGATCAAGTCCATAACTCGCGACGCAGCTATCGCGAAAATTTTCAAAAATATCGGCCAACAGCAAGACATCGGTTTTCAGATACAAATCGCTGTAGTCACCGAGCGTTCGAATGGAGAACCGCTGCCAGACGTTGACGGCGTGCGCGTAATCGCTCTCGGATACGGTGTCACCTGTCAATGAACTGAAAAACGAGTCGCGCGGTGGTAAGCACGAGTCGTCCAATTTTTTCGACGCAGTCAATGTACTCGTAAGGAAATACGCCTTTTCGTGTCAGCAAATCAAATTTTCTGCGGATAATGTACAAAATTCGCGTTGCAATATTCGCAGTTTATCCTTGGTGAGATAAGATGCCAATTTGTCGAGACTAGCGGTGAGAAACTTGTATGAATCGATAAATCGTAATTAAACGCAAGTTTTCTCATTTTTATCCTCGGTGCTTTTAACATTTTTTGTAAACGAAATGTATTTTTCTTTTGTGATTGGAAGTAGATCTACACGTCCTTCGTACGCTGTTGCTATTTCCGTTATAATAAAATGCGCGTCGTAGCCTGATAAATTGTGGAAAACTACGGGAATGCAATGCGAATCTTTGTAATTTAAGTTACAATTAGAATGCGCGGGACCTCTGTACCGACCGGTCAGGTGACAATGATCGCGTACTCGCACGTCGTCTGGCTCGAACGGTTTTTCGCACACGTGACAGTGCGTTGCGCTGTTAAATTTTTCCCACTCGTCTCGCGTGAAATCTGCCATGGGTACATTAGTGGACAAAATAGTATTTACATTGTGAGCTAAACATCTTAGCTCCTCGGCGAACCACGCTACGCAATCCTTATCGCGACGAAACCGATACATTGATAACGAATCGTCGTACGAGCAGCGCACGTAGTACCCTATGCTAAACACGCGATGATGTTGATACGTGTACCTGGACGTTTCCGGATCCGCTTCCATCTTCTCCAGGGTGCACTCGAGGTCGGCGTACACGACAAACGGAACTCGTTCCTTCCTGTTGTGGTTCTTAAAGGCCAACCACTTGTCGTTATCGCTCGGTAACTTGATCGCGCAGTCGTTCATCTCCCGACAGTCGACGGTGTGGGCTTCCAATTTCTCGCTCGTGTAGAAGTAGTGCAAACATCTGTAAATAATGAAATTTTATATATATCTTTCACATAAAAAATTATTTTTATTATTTATTAGGATGTATACTCACCGATCGCAAAAGTATTTCCTGTGCTCTTTTTTACTGATTTGCGAGCTCACGAGGCGGGATAGGTTCTTGATGCATGCAAAATGCTCCACGTTGTCGTTATCCACGTACAGCAGATTTACATGTCTGTCCATCTTTCTGTCGGTGAGGCGTATTGGCAGGATAGTAAGTTTCTTGTTTTTCTCAATACTGTAGACGTTGATTGATATATTGTTGTGATTTTCAAATTTTTTAATTTGATCCAACGTCATTGGAAACTCAATATCTTGGAGATTTAGCACCGATGTGTACTGTGGATACGACGATTCCCGTTCTGCATGTCTTTCGGCTGGATGCAGAGCAGCCACCACTGACCATGCGAAACATGCATTGTCGTTGGATCGCACGTTTATCACCGCTCTCTTCATTTTAATTTCTCGCGGTATTTCCACAAAACACCCCGCGTGCAATGGATTGTACTTGTTCACATTTACCGTTAAATTAAGTATACGCGACAACGCCCACCCAATATCGCGTTCCTGGAATTCCTCCAGCGATGCTAAGGTGGGCTCGATAACCTGTCGCTTGTACCACTCGTGCAGATCAGACTTACGAAAGAGTTCATAGTTTCTGGTAGCGATACTTTTATTCGCGCGTTTGTCACCAGCCACAAATTCACCGTTAAACACTGTGTTTATTTTTACATTGTCATGCCGTTGCATGACGTTCCGCACACGATCGAGTACAATGTCCCTCGCATCTTCGAGAAATTGACGAGGTTCGATGTGTTTGGAATTTATTGCTGCACCAGTCAGTATACGGCTTTCAAAAGTCGTATCTATCTCGCGCCATCGGAGTTCTGTCTCACTTGCACCGTATCCGGCACCCACATGCACGAAACGTTGACGTACCGAGTCTTTCAGACCTTCGAGTCGTGCGATACAAGCGACCAACGACTGTCTAAGACCGATGGATAATCGTGGCCGTTTAATTCGGCTTTGTTCTTCCAACGATTCGATAAACTCGTCGCATCGTTGCTCCCACGCGGTAAAGTCTTCCCGCGAATTTAAAAGGGTGGATTGCACCAACAACTCTTGCTCCATGTTATTGCACGATCCTCTTTCTAACACAATTTGTACTCGCGACTTCCAGTCCTCGACTACTGAGCGTATTCCCCCCAGATTATCCATTTTATACCTCACTATTGATGCACCGTTTGCTTTTTGTCATATCAAATTTCACCGTGATCTCAGCAGCCGTACATCGAACAGAAAAATGCAAGATTTGCAGTTTTGCATGTGTGCGATGAAATCATCGCGAGACACGTCGCGACATGTTCTTGAAAACGATATCGCGCCATTGACTTATGATGAATTGATCTGTATAACTGCAGCAGCCGTACATCGAACAGAAAAATGCAAGATTTGCATTTTTGCACGTGTGCAATGAAATCATCGCGAGACACGTCGCGACATGTTCTAGAAAACAATAACGCGCCATTGACTTACGCGAAATTGCAAAAGTTGCAATTTTGCACGTGTTCGATGAAATCATCGCGATGTGTCCTTGAAAAAGATATCATGTCATTGACATGCAAATTTAATTACGCTGCGATATTATCCTCAGGTTTATTTAAATAAATTAAAGTTAATAAAAATTATCAAAAAAAAAGATACTGTTGAGGGAGAGAACATGAATACGAGCTACGAGGAGGAATAGAGAGAGACATCGCGCGCGAGGGAGAGAGAACGGGGGAGAGGTAACGCGAGCGGGAGCGCGCCGTGTGACGTCACGCGGACCGACGCGGCCGTTGCACGCGGCCCTCTCACCCCGCGGCACTCGAGAAGGCGGCCCCCCTCACCCTGCGGCGCGACCGGAAACGCGGTACCCCCCTCACCCCGCGGCGCGACCGGAAACGCCGGTACCCCCCTCATCCCGCGGCGCGACCGGAAACGCGGTACCCCCCTCACCCTGCAACGCGACCGGAAACGCGGGGCCCCCTCACCCCGCGGCGCGACCGGAAACGCGGTACCCCCTTCCCCCTCACCCGCGGCGCGACCGGAAACGCGGTACCCCCCTTCCCCCGCGGCGTGACCGGAAACGCGGTACCCCCCCCCCCTCCCCTGTCCCCGCGGCGCGACCGGAAACGCGGTACCCCCCCCCTCCCCCTCCCCGCGGACCCCCCCCCTCACCCCCTCACTCCCCTTACCCCCCCTCACCCCCTCTCACCCCCCTCACCCCCCGGGCGGGGACCCCCCTCGCCCCTCACCCCCCCTCGGAGCTCCTGGGTTAGAACCGGCCTTGTTTACCTACTTGCCTGTGTATTAACGTCTTGACGACGAGGACCAAAACCAATGGTCGAATCGTTACGATAATTATTTGCCAATTGCAGTCGATGAAATGAACGTTTAATGTTTATTATATCATTGGCGAATTATATGTATTTTCGTTTTATATTTTGTACACTCTACATACAATAAATATTGATTCACATGCTCTGGACATTTATACGACTTTTTTCATCATTCAAAGGCTTGCGTTTCGAACATGATCTTTTGCGTTTCAAACATGCCTTAGTAGATGCGGAAACTGACACATTTTCTTTGCTGACCTTTGCAGCTTTTACTGGAAGAGTCTTCTCTTTAGCAGAAATATTGCTTTTCTTTGGCTCGTCTTTGGAGTAGGTAAGTTTAGAAGCTTTCCTCCTTTCCCTAGTTTGCTTTTGTTCAATATTATTGTTCTTACTGTCCTGCTTCGTAATGAAATACATTCGAGTGAGAAGATAAAACCGCATAACACCGTCAGTCAGCAGCCGCTTGTGTTTGTCACATCCAACGAGCGTTATTGGTGGAAGTTCATCGACAGCTTTCGTGACGCTGAATAAAGTGTTTTCATTCAGTTCTTCGGAGCTCACTGTTTCGACAGTTGCTTTCTCCAGTATGGAAAGGAGTTCTTCTAATTTCCGCGATGGATGTTTGAGATTCCCTCTCGATTTTATATCGATCAATTTATGATTTTCCGGAATCGCCTCAGAAGCCGGCAACTCCAAACTTTGCAGGCAATCCTGACAGACAACACGGTTCCCTTCCTCATTAAATATCGCAAATCGAGTGCCTTTCCTTGTCACGTACCCTGCTACGTATGCTAATACGTATTCCGACGTACTGCATTTGAAATAGTCGTGCTCCTTTAACAGTGATGCAGCATCGTAAAGAACATACATATTTGTTCCTCTGTCCAGGATCGTATCAATTTGAGCGTCCCATTGGTCTCTCCTTTCATTGGCATCATTCAAGTCTTTAATGCTCAACAGGACATTAATAGTATCAGCGCCCGAAATATTACTGCCTTTGGGTGGTTTGACTAACGAGTACGTTGACACAAGCCTGTACATCTGCACAAATAAGGTGCTGTCTGGATGTTCATTTGAACCACATGAGTTTCGCATCATTCCAAAAAATCGCTGCAACAGAATACATAGTTCGAGGGAATAACATTATTAATATTTTATACTGGACATAACTATCTAACTAACAACATAAAATCCTGAACCCTACAATTGATGTTAAAATTTGTTCTCGATGTCATAGTAATCGAGAACAAATTTCGAATAACCTCCTGATTTTATCCGCTTTATGAAGAGCGGTGGAAAAAATATATACTAGATTATCCTGATTCAGCCTTGCCATCATGACGTATGCGAAACCACAGTCTTCGACAAGGTACGTACAGATTTCTAGTGCAGCTTGCAGCGAAACTTTCAATCCGTAGCACGTAGAATCGGATAAAAATTCATATCCTCTTTCAATAGCCTTTTTTTCCCAAGCTCTGATGTACTCTAAGAATTCTGTCACATCTTATATTTGTTGAGGAATGCATTAGGCTGACGTAAACAGTAAGTAAAGCATGATACAAATTCTATTTACATACCGTCCAAGCTTTGTTTCCTGGTTTCATGGCATCAATCGGAGTGCGGCTGTTCATCGCAGTGATTAAATTTTTTATCCTGCGACAGAATTTTTGCGTCCCTTTCGAATCCTTCAGATCTTCGTGATTATTCTCAAAAATTTCCATGGCATGTACTACCCCGAAGAACTGGAATTACATTGAATATTCGAAGCGTTATGAAATTGCATGCAAGATAAAAGTAAAAGATTATGCAGTTAAAGGTTGTATATTAGGTCGAATTACTTGAAATGCCATATCCACATTCATCTTTTGATAATATTGTGGCCTCACGTGATCATTTGTCAGCTTAAAATTGGCCTTTGAATTGAAACTTTTGGGATTTTCGATTTTTAATAAAGCGTCCCAATGCCTTATTCGAACGATGCCATCCGGAGTCTAGAATCGAAGAATGAAATACTGTTTGATGACATTTCAATGTCATCGTAGGAAGTAATTCCAGCAATGTTCATCTTACACAAATACCATCGTGTATACGGTATTTCGTCAGAAAGTTCCGCGTATTCTTGATCAGATGGGGAAAATCGGACATGAACCAAAGACGACGAGTTGGATCGAAAATGTGCTCGACGTGCACTTTCTCTTCCGTTACTCCGAATTTTTCCCACATCGACCGATTCCAGGTCGCTCCGTCAGATGCAATGACGTCCACATACAGGCCGCATTGCTCAGTTAGAACAATGCATTCCATTAGAATTTTATGCAGTATTACTCCTGATGCACAGCCTTAGCTGAGAAAACATGCTAAAGACTGCACCCATTTTCCCAGAAAAGGCTGAAACATGAGTACTAAAGCATGGTCACCCTTTTTGCTTTTCTGATGTTCAGGAGTGTATTTTCCCAAGTTCGTGAAACCTTGGAAGCGTAAGTTTTTACGATCAAAATGTAGAGATTTTGAAAGCTTCATTTCGTCCAAGAGCAGAGCACCTGTAACCATTTCATTGTAGACAGTGTGAATTTGGAAGCTCGACAAAAGAAGAAGTAAGTGTTAGGCGATAATCAATTAATCACATATACCATGCTTAGCCCTCGGGTCCATATCTTTCACTTTTTCTTTGAGAACCTCGAAAGTGGTTTCTCGAATCCATACACATCTTTGATAGCCTTAATATATTTATTAAGCGTATCGATGCAGGGCAGACTTAGAATTTGATGAGCTCGTAGATGTTCATACGTTTTTCTGCTCTTAATACGCAAAAGCAAACACTCGAAAACCCACTCATTCGTGTAACGCATGCCTTTTGAATTCTTTACTTGCGATGCGGCTAAACATGCTTTCACTGCGAGTTTTTGATTGTCCGGTAAATGTAAAATTGCTTCCTCAACGGCATGCATCTTTGCTTCAGAACATTGCACCCTTATCGTCTCCACTTTCTTTTTCAATTTTGAAATCTGTACAGAGCATGCAATAGAATATATCATGGAACAGGGTAACTTCGGTATATATGCCGCACCTAAGAAAAACTTAATTTATCGAGTACTATTTACTACGTTTAAGGCAAATTAATTATATCAATAAGAACTTTATGTTGTCTACTACTATAAAAAAATTAGAAATATGAAATATTTATTCTCTGTATTTAACAAAAAGAACTTTTAGAAACTCTTGCATTTTTGCCATAAAATTAAGCTCGATATCTCAAAATTTGCGGAAATTAGAGCAATCACGTAGATTTATTTTAGACAGAAATCGGTAATCTCTTTATTATTAGCAATTTTTTAAATTGTATTATAAAATAATAAATAAAGAAACAGGCTCGTGTATATGTAAACAAAAAGACAAGGTTAACGGCCAATAACGAGCATTAAGGATGTTAAAATTCAAAAATATATATTCTTAACAATATTAATAGGACGTTTCGGCAACACCGTGCCTTCATCAGCCTAACTTAATTACATTAATAAATAATCACGAGTCATACATTTCTCCATCCAAATAAGTACGGTAATATGTTATAAAGTCACAATCGCTGTACAAACGGTATTTAGTCCGGAGATGAGTAAACGAGGATAATCTTGATATTGTTAACTGAATAAAAACGGAATCGAAACGCATTTTTGAAAAACTTGCTTAAAAGTCCGAAAGGATCCATGATTTATTTCTCAGTCGACAATGGGAATGAATCGTGTCAAGTCAGCGAAGTCTGCACGTCACCATAACGAGTCAACAGTAAAAAGTTAAAAAATGCGTTTGAGCTGTAAAATTGGAAATAAACCGTAAAAAACCGTGTAAGAAACAATAAGTGTGATTGTTGAAATTATACATACTGATAATCAAGAGGAGTCTCGCTTAAATGATTTCAAGTACCGTACTGTTTCGAATCTCATGTGTGACTGAGCATTATCGCTATCTCGTAATCGACTGACAACAACGGATGTCAATCGGACAATAAATAAGTCCCTAATAAGAGTACATTTCTAAACAGGATTATTATAGAATGCGTCCTAGTGACGCAACATTACCAAAAGGGTACGCCCTTCCTAAAATGCATAAGCCAAAAATCATCCGTTCAGAATAATTGTTTCCTCGATTGACACAGCTTTATATCCCCTTGCCGGTTTTCTACACAAAATTATTTTTGACAAAATACCAAAAACAAGAAGTCATGTCAATAACAGTTTTGACTTATATAGTGCGCTCTCTGGACAGAAAATCTCTAATACAGATATACTTATATCTTTAGATGCGACTTCACTTTTCACAAATATTCCTCTGAATCTTGCATTGGAGAGTGTCAAAAAGAGGTGGTCACATATAAAAAAAAAGGTACCAAAATACCAAAAAAAGACTTTCTAATGGCCATAGAGTTCATATTGTCATCCACATACTTCACATTCAATAATGTGATATATAAGCAAACATTTGGTACTCCCATGGGATCTCCGTTATCCCCGATTATAGCTGACATGGTAATGCAAGATTTAGAGGAAACAATATTAGAATCGATAGACTTTAATTTACCTTTTTATTACCGTTATGTTGACGACATAAT
The DNA here is from genome assembly GCA_035220575.1 of Temnothorax rugatulus. NCBI lineage: Eukaryota > Metazoa > Arthropoda > Insecta > Hymenoptera > Formicidae > Temnothorax > Temnothorax rugatulus. The sequence goes on along the minus strand of JASTWL010000427.1, from coordinate 146,139 downwards.
TTTGCCGGTTCCACGCGACAAAGCGCAATACATCTTGGATAAATTCAACAACTATCACGAAAGATTGAAGTTTACTATTGAATTTAAAAAGGACCGTACTCTAAGTTTTTTAGATCTGCAACTCCATATAATTAATGACACGGTTGTCTTGGATTGGTATCATAAGGATACATTTTCAGGCAGATACTTATCGTATTATTCGAACCATCCTGATTGCCATAAAATCGGCAAAATATACGGGTTGGTCGACAGGGCCATATTATTATCCCACCCAGTATTCCAGTCGAAGAATATAAAATTGTGCATTAATATATTGAGAAACAATGGTTATCCTTTAGATTTAATCTTCAAAAGAATTAACATAAGACTGAATACATTATTTGACGATAAACTTAAACATAACAACAGTGTTAACACGCGTGATACCAATGAATTGGAAGATAATGATGCGGTTGAAAATAAAAGAAAGATCATAGTAATACCGTTTATAAACAATATTTCCGAAAAAACAGCTCATCTTTTTGACAAAAAAGAACACATAATAGGGTACAGAGTTCTTAACAAATTGAATAAATTCATAAAAACACAAAAAGATGTCAATGCATTGTGCTCGAATAATAATGTTATCTATAAAATTAATTGTAATGGTTGCGATGCCTCGTATGTGGGGCAAACCAAACGACAACTAAAAACAAGAATCAACGAACACAAAAACAATTACAAATTGGATCCATCAAGACATTCAGTTATCACTGAGCATATGTTAAGTTCGGATCATACGTTTAATTATAACAATCCTGAAATTTTAGATTTTGAAACAAATTATTAAAAACGACTCATCTCAGAAATGATACACATAAAGGAGCAAAAGAATAGCATTAATTCCAACAAAGATACTGAGTTACTTGATGGTTCTTATTTTAGTATTTTAAGCGAACTTGCTAACAATCCATAGGGACTTATTTATTGTCCGATTGACATCCGTTGTTGTCAGTCGATTACGAGATAGCGATAATGCTCAGTCACACATGAGATTCGAAACAGTACGGTACTTGAAATCATTTAAGCGAGACTCCTCTTGATTATCAGTATGTATAATTTCAACAATCACACTTATTGTTTCTTACACGGTTTTTTACGGTTTATTTCCAATTTTACAGCTCAAACGCATTTTTTAACTTTTTACTGTTGACTCGTTATGGTGACGTGCAGACTTCGCTGACTTGACACGATTCATTCCCATTGTCGACTGAGGAATAAATCATGGATCCTTTCGGACTTTTAAGCAAGTTTTTCAAAAATGCGTTTCGATTCCGTTTTTATTCAGTTAACAATATCAAGATTATCCTCGTTTACTCATCTCCGGACTAAATACCGTTTGTACAGCGATTGTGACTTTATAACATATTACCGTACTTATTTGGATGGAGAAATGTATGACTCGTGATTATTTATTAATGTAATTAAGTTAGGCTGATGAAGGCACGGTGTTGCCGAAACGTCCTATTAATATTGTTAAGAATATATATTTTTGAATTTTAACATCCTTAATGCTCGTTATTGGCCGTTAACCTTGTCTTTTTGTTTAATTGTATTATATTCTTCAGTTTTTTCAACCCCTATTTCATGTATAATTCTTTGAATTGGCTAATTAGACCTAGCTTTATACGCGATCAAAAGTCCGTACACGAGGTTTATGAAAACAAAGCTCCTCTATGAGGAAGCAAAAGAACACATAGGAGATTTCGATTTTTACAGAGTGTTTGTACTATGGCAGTGTACTATGGGAGTGTTTGTAAATCACGCATGCTAAAAATCCCGTATATCCCAAACAGAAGGGATATATAAGACATCAAGCTAAACAAAGAATACAAGAGCTATGCACTTGTATTTTGCTATGGTCCATTCTTTACTATCCCTCTACACTTATGCATCATGAAATAACCATTAAAACCTTTTACATTTCCTACAGTAATCATTTTACGTAGGTCGTAATATATGATCGCGCTACTTACTACATTGAGAAATCGAATCAATTCACGACGATTTCATTAATATTAACAGTAAAGAACTGAAATTACAACACAATACTAATATAGCATAAAGGCATATAATAGAGTGATTGTGAGCAAATCTCTTTATTCCTTCTATTTTTCTGACTTCTGCAGCGTAAATTCCCGCGCGGCGTAAATACCGGAGTTACTCTATCATGCAACAGAATGCATCATGCAATAGAATATATCATGCAATAGAATATATCATGCAATAGAATATATCATGCAATAGAATATATATAAATCATACGTAGGAAGTTGTATTATAAGACATGCATCGAAAGTAGTCTAAAGTACCTGTATTTTCAGTGTCCTATTCCGACGTTTCATGTTTTTGTTACAGCTGCGTAATCTGACGGTTTTTTCGAGCTGTTTTTGTAAGGGCTGCAATTTTTTTCCTTTTTTCCGCAGACATTCCCGCATTTTTCGACAGGCCGCGCACCTTGTAATTTGAGGGCCAACGAGGTGTGGATTTTTGCAGTGAATGTAGCCTGAACAATTTTTCGCTCTAACACATAAAAAATATGTCAGTTACTTCGTACCTTAATGTCATAACATCTAGGAATGGATTGGGCTTATGGAAATTCGGGAACTTCCCGGTGAGTCAGTGAGTCAGTGAGTAGAAGGGCCGATCACAACACAAATAAAATTCACGAATTCAAAAATTATTTGTCAATTTCGTGGGATAAATTTATAATTCCGATGGCAGGGGAAAAAATACGTATAGAAACTCGACCAAACCGCCAAAAGAACATTTTGTGTTATTTAAAGATTATAGAAAGGCGAGGCGAAGAACCTATTCTAACATTTTTTTAAGACCGAACTACAATCCCAATCCACCCCTGACAACATCAGATGGAATGCAGCCAAAATGATTAATACTTACTGCTGTTTATTGCTTGCTCCTTGACATGGGAGGATCTGCGTAAGTTCTATCAGTATATGGGCAATGTCATTCGTACTCTCTACCCTCTCCATGCCCGTAACTCTTACTGGCCTTTCATTGATGAAAATCTAGATAGACATCTCTCAGTAAGAAAATTAAACTGTTCGATCCTAATAAATATTACACACGTTAATACTTATATATAACTGCTATTTACCTCCAGACTCAGATCTTGCTGAACTAAGACTCGCTTTGTGATTGAACGTAAGTCTCCTGCCCAGCAGGAGAAGATGCCAACCCCATTGACGGTAGACGAAGTCCAAAAAGGAGTAGGCAACGGAATGTGCTCGAAGTTATTATTAATATGTACGAGGTCGTCTCGTGATTCTACACAGGCGCACAGGTCATTAGGCGATTCCGATTCCGTCGAACGGTCAATCACCAATGCTGGTTGTAGCGTAACATCTTTTTCGATCATTTCACAGTCCATTGCATCAACATCGTAATGTACAGTTGAAACTATATCTAGTTTTTGCTTTTTAAAAGAGTTCGACGTTTCTTCCGATTCACACGATTGTTGCTTCGAGGGAAACGCATCACTCGTGTTTTCCATATAATTAAGAGAAATCGAAGGGATAGCGCCAGGTTTCAGTGTTGCTTTTCCTTTCTGTATGCGACAAATCGACCCATCAGGCATTTTGTGTGTATATTCTCTTTCAATGTCATCGGGTTTGAAGTGTCTTTCGCACAGACGAGATCTTTTCTCGTCATATACTTTTCTGCCGATGAAATAGCTAAGCGCCAATCGTTCAACACGTCTTCCTATAATAATTAATTATAGGGCAATAAAAATTTTTGTTAAATACGATCTAATAATACATGTAAAACATATAATATATTATTTTATATTTAATATGCGTTTTACTTACGGTGCGAGCTTGGGTTTTTCATTCCTAATTTTTTGTATTTTGTTCTTTGCGAACGATAGCCAGTTTTACACCCCGGCACAAAACAAGACATTTCAATACTTTTCACTTTCAATAAATTATACAAATTATACGAATATTACGTAAATCTGGAGATCGGTCTTCTTATGGCTGATGCCAGAGAACGAGGAATGAGACGTAAACGTTTCGACGCACTAAAAAAGTTTTTATATAAAAACATATCTAAATATATATAATCGTAACTAATATTATATAATATATCATATAAAATATGTAAAAAAAATATATATATATGTATATGTAAAAAAAATATATATATATATTTTTTTTAAATATATTTTATGTAAAATATATAAAAAAATTTTTACCGGGACGTGTCGGCACGTACTGTCGTCGCCAAGTTGACACTTGAACATTGAAACGGATCGTCACGTGACCCATCGATGAGGGAACACAAGCGCTGCGAGTGGTAACATTTAACACTCAACTTTCGCCCAAAATCAGGCCAAGTTTTTGCGGGTAGCCAAGTATGGAGATCGGTCTCCTTATATCTTACTCCCTGCCCTTAGAGATGGGTAGAGGCCCAACTAGGTCCATGTGTATGTGCTCGAACCGTTTGGTAGGGCCGACGAATTGTCCTAAAGGCGATCGGTTGTGCCTGTGGACCTTCGATTTTTGGCACGCGAGACATGCTTTTGCCCATTCTTGGCAGTCGGCCCTAATGCGCGGCCAGACGTACCTTTCTGCGACTAATTTTGCCGTCGCTTTGGTTCCTGGATGCGATAGGCTGTGCAGTGATTGAAACACTTGTCTCCTGTATTCTTTTGTAACGAAGGGACGTGCTATTGGGGTTGACGTGTCGCAATATAATGCTGCACTCGTTCCAGGGATTGATACTTTTGTCAATTTGAGAGAAGAGTTCCCTTTTAAGATGTCTTCCACCTCGGCATCCTCCTCTTAAGCTCGTGACAAGTTTTCTAAGTTGATCGCGGACTGAATTTCCTCGACTCGTGACAGGGTATCAGCGACGACGTTGTCTTTACCCGATATATGGCGAATATCGGTCGTGAACTGACCGATGTATTGCAAGTGTCGTGCCTGCCTAGGAGAGCTATGTAGCGGATCTTGTCGAAAGCCGTACGTGATTGGCTTGTGGTCAGTGAACACCGTAAAGATCCTTCCTTTTAGCATGTGCCGGTAGTGCTTGATAGCGGCGTAGATTGCTAGAAGCTCTCTATCATAGGGGCTATATTTTTGCTGGGCCGGATTCAGCTTTTTGCTAAAGAAAGCTAATGGTTGCCATTCTGTTCCGTCCCGTTGTTGAATGACTGCTCCGATAGCTGTATCGGATGCATCAGTTGTAAGAGTGATATCTGCCTCTGGATTTGGATGTGCCAAAAGGATTGCGCGAGACAGACTGTCCTTACATTTTGCGAACGCTGCTTCCAGTTTTGTGTTCCAAGTTATGGTAGCCTTCTTTTTGGTTTTGGGACCGCTCAGTAAGCCATTTAGAACTGCCTGGTCCTTAGCGGCCTTAGGAATGAATCTGCGATAAAAATTGAGAGTCCCCAGGAACCGTCGGAGCTGTTGAATGTTCTCAGGTTTGGGGAACTTCTTGATTGCTGTGATTCTTTCTGGCGGAGGTTGAGTGCCGTTTTCTGAAACCTCGTAGCCAAGGAAAAGAACCTTACTTTTTCCGAAAACGCATTAAGAGGAGTTGAGTAAAATGCCGTATTTCTGAAGTCGTTTGAAGAGTATGCGTAAATGCTTCTTGTGCTGTTCCTCGTTCTTCGATGCAATGAGGATGTCGTCAATATACGCATAGCAAAAATCCAAGTCGCTTGTGATTTCGTGAATGAAGCGTTGGAATGTTTGTGCGGCATTGCGTAACCTAAACGGCATGAAAAGATATTCGAAGAGTCCGAATGGAGTCGTTATGGCCGTTTTTGGAATATCATCCGGGTTAACGGGTATCTGATTGTATGCTCGTACTAAATCAATTGTTGAGAAGATCTTCTTTCCGTGCAAGTTTTGCGAGAAGTCTTCGATATGCGGGATTGATCCGGTTCTGTTCTAGCGTTAACTCCTCTGTAATCTCCGTAAGATCTCCAGGAGTCTTCTTTCTTTGGCACCATATGTAATGGTGATGACTATGGGCTTTTTGATACTCGAATGATCCCTTCTTGTAGCAAGAGATCGAATTCAGCCTTGGCCGCCTTGAGTTTGTCAGGGGCTAAACGGCGAGGACGGCATGCCACTGGTGGGCCATCCGTGGTTTTGATGTGGTGAAGCGTGTTGTGTTTTACCGTATGCCTCTTGGCAGTAGCCTTTAAGATATCAGGAAATTCTGCCAAGATTCTGTGGTATTCGTCTTCGATAGCCAACACTCTGATTGATTCCACAACCCCTTTTTCTGATGTGCCTCTCTTGCGCAAGTGCGTTTTACCATCGAGAAGAGTACCTCTCTGTAGGTCTGGAAGGAGATGGTAATGGGCTAGGAAATCCGCTCCGATGATGGGCTGTGCGACGTCGGCGATGATGAAACGCCATGGAAATGCGCGTCGTAACCTAAGTTCCGGCTGAAGTGTAATCGTGCCGTACGTAGCGATTGTCGAGCCATTCGCTGCAAAGAGTTCGTAGGATGTTGGTGTGGTGTGTCCCGCTACCATAGAGCGAGGGTATACACTCACGTCCGATCCTGTGTCTATTAAGAATCGTTTCTTAGTATCTTGGCACGTAACGATTAGGAGGCGAGGGCTTGGGGCGAGTCGACTAGCCGCCATCAGTGACTGCTCTGGCCTTTTTCCGATTTATAAGTACATGGTTGTGTGCACTTCTTTGGTTTCTCACCAAATCGATTGTGGTAGTAGCAGTGCTTGTCTTTACTATCGTCCTTCTTCTCTTTAGTTTTACCGCGGTTGCGGCTTTGACTACGGCTTCGACTGCGACTTCGATTTCGGCCTTTATCATTATTGCGTTGCCTCGACTTGTCTCTCGAGAGGCGTGTAGTGAGTGTGGCCACTTGTTTGGTCAGAGCCTGGATCTTTTCTTCCAAAGACTCTTTAGTTGCAGGCGTAGCTGTTGCTGCTACTACAGCCTTGTTAGTCATCTCGTGGATACGATCGGCCTGTTCGACTACGCTGTTTAGCGGGTCTTCCGTCCGGGTAGCGAGAACCATCTGCATTTGAGTAGGAAGTCGTCCTAGCCAAAGTGTCCGTAGAAGAGAGTCGGGTACACATTCTCGCCCGCTAAAGTTCGGAGGTGTCGTAAGAATTGAGATGGCTTGCGATCTCCTAATTCCTCGAGCTCCAAGAGTTGACGTGTCCGTTGTTGCTGAGAGACGGACATACGTTGAATGAGTGCTCTTTTTACAGTCTCATATTTGTCGACCTCTGGGGGCTGTGTGACTACGTCTTTGATTTCTTTGATTTGACGAGAGTCTAATTGAGACAGAGCGTAGGAGTACTTTGTAGAGTCTTGGGTGATACTACTGAGTGTGAATTGACCTTCTAGCTGTGCGAACCATAGCTCAGGTTCATCTCTCTAAAACGGAGGTATGCGTACAGCGACTTTGCTGACGCTTTCCTCGATGATCTGTACTCTGCTGTTGTTGTCCATCCTGCTACCTCGCTTTGCGATCACGTCAGGGTCATCAATTTTATAGGGCGTTACTACTTTTATGTATTATTTAAATATCGGTTATCTACCTTATTCTAACTTATCCGCTAGTGCGTGAGTAGGAGTTGGCCCATGGATTGTGAATCGCAAAGGGGTAGAGAGGAATGTGACACAAGTTTTGCATTTTAAATGAGAAACATATATTTACATCTATGTACATGTGTGGATATGTTAGTGTGATCTTTTATGTTTAAGACGCATTATTCCGGCTCTTCCTTTGGTTTGCGTGGCTGAGTCAATCCCAGTTTTTCTGGGGCTAGTTTGTGTAGCCTTTGACATGTTAGGTGCTACGATGGCTCGCGGTTTCGTCGTTGTGGTGGAAGAGGTAGGTGTGTCCACCGGTTGACTTGTTTCCCCCTGCGTTAAGTCAATGGGACTAGCGATTCGGGGACGCTTGGTAGACGGGCCACTCGATGAGGACGGTTCCGAAGAGGTGGAGGATAGATTCGTCGGCCTCTTTTTGATCATAACTGCACTGAGAGGCAGGGGCTGCGTCCGACGCCTCTTGGTCGGGTCTCCATTCTTAGTCTTCGGTAGAAAACGTTCCTCGAAGAGCCGCGGCGTCTTGCCTGTGGATACTGGCCTGGAGTCTCTGGCGGGTGACGCCAGCTTTTATTGCTTTCGTTCCCAAAGCGTTCGCGAGTTGGGAAGGGTCGGCGAACGTCCACGCGCTACTGCCGAGGGCGACTGGCGCCGAGGAAGTCGGCGGGCGTCCGTGCGCCACTGACGAGGGGCGTCCAAAAGCCTAGGTGTCGGCGAGCGTCCACGCGCTACTGCCGAGCGGCGACTGAGCGCCTCAAAAGTCAATAAGCGAACACCAGGTACGCTGGGTTTGCGTCGGCGTCTAACGCTTAAGAAGATCTGTCAGGCCCCGTAGGGGGTCCCTTTATATACAGGTTGATGACAAACTTGAAACACGAGAAACGGCACCGGCGATGCGGCGCCTGGCGGCGTCGCGCCGAAGTAGCCGCCAGTACTACAGCTACCGCTGAGTTACCGCGCGGGCGTGTGTCTCAAGTGGCGTAGACCGCCACAGAAACATTTATATGAAATTATATACATTTATATAAGAGTATATATATAAAAAGATATATTTTTAATTTATTAGATATTGGATTTTGAAATTGTTTTAATTTCTCAGCTAAAGCGTTTATTATTGCGTTGTTGGATGTAACTCTCGGACCTTTCTTTTGTCCAACATTTTGGCTCAATAAATTAGTGGGTCCACCTATACCAGACGTGGAATATATTTGTTGAAGATGTTCCAAACGAATCCCTGCTTTTGCTATTTTGGATATCATGTTTGGGGAGATACCGACCTTGCAGTCGTTACAATTTTCATCAGTTTTTTTTAAGTACCTGCAATGAATTCATAGCAATCTTCAGTTCTAATTTTCTCTGTTTGGCATCTAGAATGAAAGTAACGGAGAGTGTGCTGTTTACAAACTCGCTCATTGAGATATAAATTGTATCGTTATTTATCAACATTTGTAATACTGATGCGTTAATAGCAGCATCGTGTGCTCCTTCTGTTACTTCTTTACCAAGATAATCCTCAGCAAGTGCGGTTTGCGCAAAACTTTTTTTTCAGCTTTTCTCTTTAATAACTTCGACTTAAAAATTTTTAATGTATCAGCAAAACCACTGACAATTGCTATGAATTCAGCTAGCAGTTGTACTTCTTGTATCAAAAGCAAGATTATGGGAGCATCAAAAGTATGTCCGTTGTGCGCTGCTAATATTATGCTTGGACTAATGGAGCGTAAGAATGCAATGAATTCATTTATTGCATTTTTTGGTGAGACCGTTGGTATTGGGACAGAATTCTTGTACATAATTCCGTCATGGACTACGTGTCCAGTTACAGTCGATGCACCTGCAGAAAACCTACAAGTTGGCATCATATATACATTGAAAATTTTTTCATCTGACTTTGCGGCTATTTGTACAATTTGATCATCCGATCTGCTGAACCCAGTAGTCTCAATATCGAAAATGACTATCTTCGTATTTTCATTAACTGCAGGGCCTCGAATTCCTGCAGCTGAATCGAGGCAACCTATATCTAATTGCGCTTCACAGTTCGACTGATATGTGATACCTTCTTTTCTTTTGGTAATCAATGTCTTTATTAGGCGATTTTTAAAGAGGGCACGACGTCGGCTTTTACATTCAACGGTTTTCATTTTAGCATTTCGCAATTTTCTAAATCTGTCTTTTTGGAGCCTATATTGTAACGATTTGTTTTTCAATGGAGGAAGGCTTGATTTTTTATAAACACTATCGACACACACAGTTCCTAAGTTTACTTGGCATATAGCCGATCCTACTCGGAAATCATTAGAACTAGAGTTACCATAGTGTCTCGCTTTTGGGGCTTTGCTTGCGATAACCATGTTACAATTTTCGTTTAACTGGCTCGATCCACATGGAGCTAATTTGTCGGCGTCATTCGCGAATTGTTGAAATATTGATGTAACTGAAGCTTTTAATTCATCCCCAGTTAATGGTTTACCATTAGGAAGAATTTTATGTTTAAAATTCAGGATCAAGATTGTAACCGCACCATGAGCCGCGTTTTTCATGGTTACCGAAAGCATGAGGTGCTATATTTAGAATGGACTCTTTCGTAGCTTCTACTTTTCCTTTGTTAGTTTGAAGAACTCAACGAAACACGTATCGAAAGTATTCTACTGTAGTAGGAGACATTTTTTTCAAAGGATACAGAAATTTCGCCAATTTCTTTGTTGCATGTTTCAGGTCAGTCCATTTTATGACCTGCCTACCCAGCTCTCTGCGTACACTTGCTATTGTACATGAATCGTCGTCCCCGATAAGAGTTTTTAAATAGACATTCTCGGCATCAAATTGTTTATTTTTTGTAAATATTTCCACTGCTATGTCGGCTTCCATCGCTTTCGAGCTGCCTTCAAAATTACGTCGGCAGTCATGATCGGTTTTACTTCCAATTGAACAATATCTGCAGTTCTTATTTCGTGTAGCAAATCTAATGCATAAGCGGTTGTAATGTCCAAAAACGGTTTCGTGCCCTGTCAAGCTATTATATGATCGACCGGATCTTTTCTTTTGCCATGCAGCATCATAGGAAGCAGTGATGCCGACTGGTCCTTCAGAAGAAACTACTACGTGCGTACTCTTATTTGAGGATTTGAAATCATGTTCCACGATTTAATGATTGCCTGGCAGACAATTATCCTTAAAAACTTGAGAATTCTCAGCAGTAGTCGCTTCGACGTGTTGATCGGAGCTAAACATACTTGGTGTACTTTCCACGAGTACATTTACATCCTGAGAAGTGAAACGCGAAGACATGAAACAGCAAATTATCAAAAATAAATTTAAAAACTCATAAGTAAGCAAATCGGTTTTAATACCATTTATTAAACAACAAAGGTATTGCATAATTCTCATAAATATGCTGGATATTTTATGAGAATTATAATGACTACTACTAAAAATAAAAATATAATTTTTACTTAAAAAATAACATTACATTTTATGTTACATGGCAAAAGTTTTGCGCACAACGCACTTGCTGGGGACTATTTTGTGCTGAGGATTATTTTGTGCTGAGGACTATTTTGTGCTGAGGACGATATCTAATAATTAGGAATATATTTATATAAAAGGATATATATAAAAGAATATCTTCTTGATAAATTAATATCTACATTCTGAGGAATGACCGCGTCACAGCTCGCCTCCGCCTGCCATGGCAGACTCCGCGGAACTGGCAACATTTATATCGATAGGAAGAAAACATAGTTTTGTTATCGGTCGTTTATACTCCGAGCAACTTTTTTTTTACGCGGAGGAATCTTCGACTACTGGGATCCTGGGGACTTGTCCCGGTTTACCCAGCCCCCCTTTCGGGGGGAAGAGCCCCCCGCCTCCGGGAACAGACGGGAGGAGTGCCGGATTTTTACCGGCTAAAACTCCGCGGGTATCCATCCCGGCGCGTTGTAATGGGAGAGCCCCGGGAAACGCGATAATTCTTCCAGCTCCCCCCCCCCCCCGCACTACGCTCGTGCTTACAGGCACCGTCCTGGGAGTTTTATTCTCCCAGCCCTGGACGGGCTGCTGCTGTTTTCTGTGGCGGGTTGGAGGAATATCAACTTCAACTCGCCACCTCTCGCGCTGGGGGGGGGGGGGGATTTCGGTTGCGGACGCACGGTTGTCCCGCCCGTACGCCCGCACTCCCAGCCGCCCCTCTTCCTCCCGTTGGTGTTGCAGTGCTGTGGCACCGTTTGAGAGGAAGAGAGCAATTTCTCCTTTTTTCCCCCTATCTAGAAGGGAGGAAAAGCACGCTTTGGAGCATAACCTTCTTGGCTCCGACACTCTGCCCATTAGGTAGAGCCAGCAGGAAGGAGAGGCAGACTTAAGATGCTCGTTCCCCCTCCCTATTGTCAAACGTTTGCCCTGGATTGGGCGGCGAGAGGGGCTCCGCCACTCACCCGGCCACCCCGTCGGTAGTCCCTCGGCGGTAGTCCCTTGTCGCTGTCTTCGTCACTAGAGGAGGAGGGAGGAGGAGCAACCACTCTCCTCCTCCTTCTCGTTGCCTCCGCCCTAGCTGGGGGGCCTCTCTGTTCTGGGCGCCGCCCCGAACACGGCGGCGCCGGCGCGGTGGTGGTGGTGGTGGCCCACCTCCGTCGTCGTCCTCGGAAGGAGGAGCAACCTCCCCTCTCCTTATACGCTCTGCCGCCTCCTTCTGTGACATGACGCTGCCACAGAAAGAGACGAAGGCTTCGAACTTATCTCTCCCCCTTGATCCGACCGTCGCAGCTATGACGGCCGGGAGGGAGAGATCTTCCCCGACACTAGCCCGGAGGGCACGGCGCAGCCCCTCCCACGCCGGACAGTGCTCCAGCGTGTGTTACGCCGTATCTGCCTCCCCCGGGCAGTGATGGCAGCGCGTGGTGCGCTCCTTACCAATGCGGCACAGGTACTCCCCGAAGCAGCCATGCCCGGTGAGCACCTGCGCCGCATGGAACGTCAATCCGCGTCCCCTACGGTCCTCTATCCACTCCCGTAGATGTAGCTAAACGGCCTCTCGGACCCTCCTCCCCCCCAGTTGAGGGTTTGCGAGCCACTCACTCCTACTCATCGAGGCGCTTCAGCAAGGCCCTCGCCCTGGGCACGATTATGCCCCTCCCCCGGATTCGATCTTTTTGACCTGCCTATAAACCCAGACCTGAGATCTGGCAACAGTGAATAGTTTATGGTGTTCATAATTATTCACAGTCTCTTGCACAAGAATACTTTTATAAATTTGACAATTGTAAAATTTCAAGAATTTGTTCGCCAAAAAACCGCTTATGTAATATATTGATGATTTTTCAATAAAAATTTTAGTGTCTGATTCTTCATCGACTTCATTTGATTCTGCAGTCTTTACTCCAACATCAAATTTTTCATTTTTATTTTCCTTTTCTAATTTTCCAGTATTTGACTCCCTCATTTTATTTATAATATCTGATTCTTTTATTTCTAACTCTGCCTCATCATCATCAATTCCAATAAGAATTGGTAATTCAGTTTCTGCGTCTGGCGATGCCGTTTTGGACTGAATCTGCATTACAAAGTTACTTAATTTGGCAAACTGATTGTCATCAGCTTTGCAATTAGTAATGTTAGAGATTTTCGTTAACTGAGTAATATAAACTTGCCGAATTCCATTTTCGAATTGCGTTGGCGAAGGTAATAAGTTACAACCATGTTGCTGCCTGATAACAGCAAATAAGTTTTCTAACGGGTCCTGACACAATCGACGAGTTTTGTGATTTTCAATACCATAATTGAGCTGGAGATCATCGGCCAGTTGGAGGACACTGTTAATTGTTATGAGAAAACCTTTAATACAATCTGGCTGTTGGCCCTCAAACTTTATCATTTTAAAATTGTTTAATATTTCATTAAGAAATTTTTTATGCTCCGAAGTACTACTGATAGCATAATTTAATTTATTACCCACAGTTTTCTTTAGTAGTATTGAATTTAATGAGTCGAATAATTTATCTACGTCATTAGCGGCAGTGTGGTCTAGTGGTAGAGCGCCAGACTCGTAATCTGAGGAACCAGGTTCGAGTCCACTAGAGCCATGAAGTATGGAATATTTTTTCCGATAGCTGCGCCCCTCCGTGCAAGATAGGCTCTTGTGCGGAGAAAACTGGGCTCCGTCTTTCGGAAAGAGACGTTAAGCCGTTGGTCCAAAGGGTTAAAGTGAGAGGAGAAGGATAGGATTGGTAGTAGTTTGCGAACCCTACGGGGATATGCAATAAATTACAAATTTTATAAATAAATTTTTAATTTTTTTATCTAAGTCATTAACGAATTCAAAAGTCATGTCATTTGTGTTCTCAAATTTCTCTGGAAAAATAAGTTTGTAAACTAGGTGAGCTGTGTACATGGATTCCGAAAAGACTTGCGCGGCCAGAGAAACGCTCATTTTTGAAAAGTTGCCCAGTTTAAAATGACGGTCTGAAATTTTCGGTATTAAATTTAAAGAGCTTTCCTGACTTAATGCATATACCTTTTTAATTTCATTCCAATCAACAGTTCCGCCTCGGTAACTCAATTTTTTCTGTTCTACATTATTTCTGAGAGATTTTAATAAATGAGGAGGATCAAATAGAAAAAAAATCTTGTCCGGTATACCTTTTATGAAAAAGAATGGCTTTTCTTCACTAGTAACCCCCAATGCTCTTGGTAAACTTTTATTCCTAGGACCTTGATCGCAAACAACTGACTTAACTATTAGACCAGTACTACTGACTTTTTCTAATGCGTATTTAACGATGTTATGCGTCTTTATTGAGTTGCCTGTTTTTCCTAAGAAAACATATCCTATTGTTTGTTTCATTTTTTTGTTAATCCACGTTATCATCACTACCAAAGCCGATGCTGCTTCTACTGGGTCACGTGTTACGCCATCATCTGCTAATCCTTTGAAATAATCGGAATGTGGATCATAATGAACTTCGGAAGTTAGATTAATTTCATCAAATAAAAGTGATACTAATTTATCTTCTCTTGGCGCGTTAGCGAAGTTATTTTTCAATTGCAACAAAACTGTTTCACTAATTCCCACGTAAATTGGACATTTTTTTTTGTATTCTCTGAGCGTTCTTTCTGATGGCAGATTAATAATTTTTTTCAGAAATCTACAAGCTTTTGGCGAATGATACAGAATAGATAATGCGAGATCTTTAAACTCGTCGCTATATCTTTTTCGTGAATTTTTGACACACGATAAACGTAAGTGAGTTGCGAATAATGTTTGCGCAGTTTTTGATAAGTATCTAGCGGATTGCGTAATTATTGTTTCAATTTCTACTGACTTCTTTGGAATAGTCTCTCTTTTATCACGCTGTAATCGATAAATTTTAGAACGTAAAGCTTTTATCTTTCGTTCTTGAGCATTAAGTCGTAAAGACTTAGGGGTCAAACTTGAGGAAGCTTTTGGTGATGATGTTGACGTTTCATTTAAGACACGTTTTGGCGTAAATAATTTCGAGGGTTTAAGTGTTTGATTCGAAAATGTTTTAATCGGTGTGAGAGTGATTCTTTTTGACGGTGAGTGTGATTTTAAATGTATCGGTATATGCTTGGTCGAAATTTTTCTTGGTGTGAGGGTTATACTGGCTGAAGGTGACGCTAATTCTAAATGTATTGTTGGCGTTCGTAAATCTGAATCCCGTTCTGGTAACTGTGTCAACGTGTCATTGAAAATCTGTGTTGGAGTGAAGACTTCTGAGACTTCAAAATTTTCAGTGAAAAATGTTTTCATCGGTTTGGAAGACTCTGTTAATGGGGAAGTTACTTCCAAAGATATCGATGTGTTTTTCTCTATTGACGTCGATGAAACAGTTAGCGTTTGTGGAATGGATGTGAAATGGATGGCGCTGGGCGAGAATGATAGATTCACTTGAGCTAGGTGTCTTTCATCTTCTTCCTCATCTAAATAGCGAAAAAATAATCAATTTGTAACGATAGATGGTGGAAATAAGATATTAAACACATGATTTATTATATCACGACCAGCTTTATTTTCAATATATAATAAATAACGTGTTATTCGTCAATGTGCTTCAAAATTGAACATATTTGTAAAATATAAACGAAACTCATTAATGTAGAAATCAATAGATGACATTCTATGTACAATTATCGGAATGTGGAAATCAGTGGATGAGATTCTATGTACAATTATCGGAATTAACACAGTTGATAGGAAATTCAACATCCTTTTTCACTTTTTACCATTATATTTTTTTACCTGATAGCACAATCTTGATGTTATCGTTGGTTTCAATGTTAATTGTTGCTGGTTGTTCTACAGTTGCTCTTTGTATATCCAAAACCACTCTCTTCGATGGATGGAAACAATCTCCTATAAAATATAAGTGTTATTGTGGAGAAAAGTAAGTAGGAGCTTTCCAGAAAATAATTTTTGCCTGAAGCATTGAAAATTTTGGGCCTCAATGACAAATTGTCAATAAATTGACGGCAACGTGTTTCTGGGTTATAAGCTAATTGTTAATTTAAGAAAACTCCAAGATCGTTAATGAACTTTGAAAATAAATATTTTCTACTTAAATTACCTTCAAGGGCCGATCGATAAATCTCCACTTTGTCCTTGTGATAGTTAATAACTGGTGGTGATGGAGATTTGCGATGAGGTTTAATGGTAGGTATCGCTCCATGAACAAGCAGCGGCCTTGGGTACTTTTTCCTGATACATTTTGACTCAAAATGATCCGAACAAATACGGAGATGATTTGGAGGATCCCCTTGCACACCAGCAAATTCCTGCCATTTCTTTCGCCTGTAAATCAATTTTTTATTAGAGAATTCCAGTATATATCATACAATACCATATAATCATAATTCATTGGTTCAAAATCAATAACAATTCTAATAATTAAATAATTTCCAAAAACTTTTTTTTAAACTTAAAACAGAAATATCTATTTTCATTCATGACATAAGATAAAAAATGACGTTAAGTGGTGTCGATGTTTAATCACAACTTATTCAAATATATTTTATACTTACATTCAGGATTTGTCGGCTGTTGGAAAAAGGATACATCTTTGTTAACTTTATTATTTTTGTTGCAATTCTTGACGTAGCACCGCAGGGTCATTCTTGCTGCCAACGACAAAGCGCAATGGTTCAAGTGGAGGTTATCTTGCAGAGTGAGAGAGAGTGAGAGAGCAAAGCTTTGTGAGAGAGAGGATTGCAGTAGTGCGTCTCCGAACTGCTAGATGGCGCGAATCGCGGACACGGCCAGCTTCCACTCTATCTGATCCTCTTTGGGAATAACCTTATCTCATCCTGAAGGAATGCCACAAGTACCCCTTGAAAACATCAATGAAGCAGAAAGAATGGAGGAATGTTTAGCTTCATCTACAGCACAAATGGAATATCTTGTAAGTACAGATTTGAAGTCCATTCATTTTTACAGCAGAACGTAAGATATTCTTTTACAATAAATTTTTGGGATTAAAGAAAGTGTTGAATGTTTGCAGACTAAAAGACTTTCTACCGAAGGTGGAACATCAGTTGAAGGATGTGTTGACCGTATTATGAAAAAATTGCTCACACGCGCAGTTGGCAGTCTCTATAGTTACATGGGGAAAAGACAAAAAGGGAACGAGCCAAAACTTGCTTTTTCTCCTACAAACATGTGTAAAGTTGTCAAAGGTATGATTGGTTCACAATTTTAGTTTATTGAAGTACTATAGAAATAGCCTGATATATAATAGCCTCAATATTGCCTGTTTTTTTCCTCAGATGCAGTGTTACTCACAGTATACGTACACCCAGATGCCAATGGAAGAATTATTGATAAATACTTGCGTTACTCACCTTTTAGGAGTAAGAAATAAGTTTTTATATAGATATATAAAGACTTTTATATAGATAAATATAGAAATATTCATTGACATAAGTTTGTCAAAGATATTACATTAAATTGTTACAGATGCATGTTCTATAATTTATTTTTCTTTATAGTACAAATTATTTAATAATATTTACTTTTCTTTAGTGCAAATTATAGAACTTATAAGAAATAAGTCTTTATATAGATATATAGACTTTTATGACGTGCGGAAAAGATTGTCGGTTTATGTTAGATAATTATCAGTTTTTAGATAGATTTTCCTTTTTATAACGTTCTTTTCGATGATTTCGGGCTGATGTATGTTCCTGTATGAGTTCCAAAGATAAGCAAAGGGTACTGTTGCTCCGTAGGGCGCCGCAGCGCGAATTTTGATCGGAAAGCATTCGCCACTTTCTGGTTCTTTTGTAGGTTCTTTACGTTTCCTTACGTTTCTTTTTCTTTTTCGTCTCCCTTCTCCCCATTTTATGTATCAATCAACGTGATTGAATTATGCGATGTTTTTGCTATTATTCTATTAAGCTATTATTGGTATCATCGTTACTGTTATTGTTAACACTGATGATATTATTGGCGCTAGACGATGACAGTTACAATCGGTAGTAATGATAATGATCGTAATAATAATTATAATAGGCATAGAATTAATAATGGTAACAGTAACGATGTGTTACTATTTTTTACTGCGTAATGATTATTACGTTACGAATAATATTATGTTGTTATCCTTTTTTTTTTCGAGATATTTGAGTGAGAGAACGTATAAAAACGACGTGAAGTAATGCGTGGGAGGTGGAAAGCGGTTTCACTGTATTTAACCATTTAAAAGAAAAGGAAATAAAGAAATATGATTAAAAAAATGTGTAATATTATCCCTATGCCTCCCGTACAGGGAATATATCCCCCCGCGCTTTGCGTTATCCGAATGTTTAACGAAAGCTCGCCAAATGTTATATCGCGAACATTATCTGAACATTCGTCAAACACTACATAGACGCGAACTCCTAACACTCAGATAACAGTTATTCAGGTAATGGTTGTTACATTCAGCGAACACTCGGAGAACATCAACATGCTGCCTGGGATTGCTCAAAAAACGAAACTGGGCTGGATCATTGTCGGCCCTATAGGAATCGAGAATCCGCGTTCTTCATGTAACGTTTCTGTGTGTGCCTTCTCTCAATCAGATACCCTAGAGAATCAACTTGAGCGTTTTTGGCACGTTGAAGAAGGAGCTCCATACACGGAACCATGCGAGAACGACAAAATTTGCGAAGAAGAATTCGTTCGAACACACCGACGCAATGCAGAAGGACGTTTTGAAGTGCGACTCCCCCTCAAGGGTAACATCAATCAGCTTGGACTTTCAAGAGCGACTGCCGTCAAGTGCCTTAAGTCCATGGAGCGAGGGTTTGCTAAATCACCAGCCCTACAAGAACAATACGGAAAGTTCATGCAAGAATATCAAGAATTAGGTCACATGACCAAAGTGACAAACAATGACGGGTATGCAGACAAGGCTTACTACATGGATGACATATTAATCAACTACCTGCCTCATCATGCTGTTATAAAGGAAGACAGCCAGATGACAAAACTTCGAGTCGTCTTTAACGGTTCGTGTCCCACATCGAGCGGGGTATCGCTTAACGATATACTTCGTGCCGGTCCCACAGTGCAACCAGATTTGTTGTACATCTTATTAAGATTCCGCAAGGAACCATACGTCATGACCGCTGATATTCGAATGATGTATCGACAGATACTGCTTCAAGCTGATCAACGTAATTTGCAAAGAATATTGTGGAGATGGGATAAGGACGGACCTATCCTGGAGTTCATCCTTAATACTCTTACCTATGGGTTAACTAGCGCTCCTTTTTTAGCCACTCGTTGTCTGGTACAACCAGTGATGGAAAGTTGGATAGGCTGGACGCAGCGAATTTCCCCCTCCACTACGCACACAGAGCAACGCTCGGTCTATCGGTGTGTCGGCAGCGCTCGGCAGTGCCGAGCGAGAGGGGGAATATTACTCCCTCCTTGTCGCTCTCACTTAGCTCGCGCGATCGTCGCCCGCCGATGAAAAAGTGGGGAGTCCAGTAACGTACATACACCGCGTGGCGTGGCGCGTAGATATATGCACGTCTAACCGTTAATTTAGGCGGGAATCGACGGAATGCGGCCGACAGGGGCAATAGCTAGGTTATAGGTGTATAGGTAAGTTTAGGTAAGTATATTGTAATAATTACATATATATATATTTTTTTTTTAAACATGGATAAAGGAGCTATCAAAAAAAGTAGAGTTCGGAAATTCCAGACATCATGGTTAGATGAAGCGATCTTTAAAGGATGGTTAGCTCCCCATCCTATTATAAAAGATAAAGCATTATGTTCATTGTGTAATAAAGCTATCGTATGCATTAAAACACATTTAATTCTACATTCGCAGTCAGCCTCACATATTCAAAAAGCATCTTATCAAAATTTACGTCAAGAAACAGTAGAAAATAGTACAAATTCTCTTTCTCATAAAGATAAAGTGAAACGCGCGGAAATAAAATTCAATGCCTTTCTTGCTGAACATAATGTTCCCTTTCAAATCGCGGATCATTTAATTCTCGTAATGAAAGATATGTTTACAGATTCCAAAATTGCATCAGATGTTTCACTCAATCGACATAAATGTAAAAACATTATTACACAAGTAATAGCGAAACGCGAAGTTGAAGAAACTATTAGTAATTTACAAACGTCAAAATTTTCTATTTTAATAGATGAAAGTACTGATATTACAGATACTAAAACCATGTGTGTTCTTGTTCGATATGTTTCACCAAAAACTAAAAAAGTGATGACACAATTATTAGATTTAGTTCCTTTAGACGCTAGAGATTGTTCTGCTGCAAAGCTTTTCGAAATTTTTAAAAATCTTCTTAAAGAAAAACAGATTCCTTTAAAGAATGTTATTGGAATGGCAAGTGACAATGCATCTGTAATGGTAGGATGCAATAACTCTTTTATGTCGCGTTTAAAATTAGAAATTCCGGGCTTAGTAACATTAAATTGTATATGTCACTCATCCGCGATTATAGCTAGTAAAGCTTGCCATAAATTACCGCAATCATATGAAACTTTAATTCGAGCCGTTGCTTCGTATGTCTCGGGTAGTGCAAAGAGATGTGCAATTTTGGGTGAATTTCAGGAATTTTTTAACGGAGAAAGAAACAAAATTTTAAAATTATCAAATACAAGATGGTTAGCTTTATATCATTGTGTAGTCCGGTTACTTAACAATTGGGAAGCTTTAAAAAATTATTTTCTTTTGGCAGTAGTAGAAGATAAATTAAAATCCGCTGAAACAATTTTGCAACAATTAAATGACTATACGATTAAAGCATATTTATTATTTTTAAAATACGTATTAAATTTTTTAAATAATTTTAACGCCTTTTTCCAATCTCGCGACATTTTAATTCATAAAATATTTGAAAGTAGTCGACAAATAATTATTGATATCGGTAAAAATTTTCTTGTACCACAGGCGTTAAAAGATATAAATAATATTATTTTAGATAATCACATAAAAGATGTCAATGATATATATGTGGGACCTGAATGCGAAAGCCTTTTACAGACATTACCTTTAGAATGCGCGCAAGGAATTAAAAGAGATTGTTTAAATTTTTATGAAACTTCACTTCGCGAAATGTTGAAACGTTTACCGTATAATGATGTTATTTTTGAACAATTAATGTTTTTACAGCCAAAAATTGCACTTTACTATGAAGGTAGAACAAAAATTATAGATTTGACTTTACTTGCAACGCGTATAGGATGTATTGATATTGAAAAATTAAATTTTGAATGGAAAAATCTACCTTCTATTTATAATGATGTTCAGAAAGCTCAGTTGGAACTTTTAGAAATTAGCGATATGTGGAAACAAATATTTGAATTTGAAGATATTAGCAGGGGAAAAATGTTTCCAAATTTAGAATTATTAGTTCATTCAGTTCTTTCTTTTCCCCATTCAAATGCCGAAGCCGAACGCGTTTTTTCCATAGTAACAGATGTAAAAACTAAGAAAAGAAATCGATTAGCAAATAATACTATTTCTGCCGTTTGTAATATTCGATCTAGTTTCCAGGCTAAAGGCATTAATTGTACTACTTTTGAAGTAGAATCCGAACACCTTAAATTATATTCATGGAAAAATTTAAATGCATCCGGTAGTTCATAACAATAATTTTTTTATTTAATTATATTTTTATTGAATTTTTTTTTATAAATCGCATTGTGATGATGTCTGGTCGGTGCATGCTAGAAAACGATATGTGATATATTGTTTTAATAATATGTTTTAATAAATGTTTAACTTTTTTTAGTTTTATCTCATCACGCACGCATACACAACGTGCGTCGGAAATGTTCCTGATGGACATAACATTCGTTAATTTTATTTTTTCTTAATAGAAATGTGATTTTGTTTTAGTTTGTTTCAGTTTTTTAAGTTTTCAAGATTTTCTGGATTACAGCATGTGATATTTATTAAATGACAAAATATATGTATTATGAATGTGATACTAGATTATTAGAGTATTAGGTTAGTAATACAATATGTGATAACAGAATATTATATTTATTTCTTTTATTTCACTAAATTATATTAATTTTTGTTTAATTTTTTAAAGATATTTTTGATTTAAAAAATGTGCAATATTTTTGTTATACAGATACTGGTAAGGTTTTTGGCAGTTTTCCTTACCCTTGCAATAAATGTTGGTATCTGAAGAGATTTCTGCCTAATAAAATGATGTTTCATTACACAAAATTTTGTGTTTATTTATTAAATTACACAGGCACACGAAAAAAAAAAAAGGTCTTGTCCACCAGACGAGACAAACATTTCTATACGTTTTTGGGGTCGCTGAATCCGAATCCGGAGTCGGTTTGACTCGGTCAGATCGCATTTTGTTTCTAACCTCAAAAAAGTGATGAAAGTTGAAACATTCATTGAAATGCCCAGAAAGGAAAGCGATTATATGTTTTTACGGTCGCTGAGTCCAAATTCGGGGTTAGTTTGACTCGGCCAGGCCGCATTACATTCCTAACCTCAAAAAAGTGATTGAAAAAACCGAAAACTGACCCCGATATGTCGGAGAAAATTTACATTTATCTTTCCCTGTGATATCTCGTTCTTTTATTCTCGAAGGACCTACGAAGGGGGTTCCTCTTACGTTTGACCCCTTTTTGAGCACCTTCTCTTTTCAATGTCCAACAGTAATCTGCCAACATATTTACATCCCATTTTCCCTGATACCTACGTTCCATTTCCTGTATTTCTTGATGGAATCTTTCTCCCTGCTCCTCACTGTAATCTCCCAAATTCATTGGGAAGTAATCTATGTGAGAATCTAAGAAATGTAACTTCAGGTTCATCAAACAACCCAGCTTTCCAAAGTTTGTCACCAGACCAGCAACTATTTCCTTGAAGTTTTCATTTATGGTTACCGAGAAAGTTTTCCACGACATTTTTAAAACTTGTCCACGCAGCTTTTTCTTTGTTGTTCATGACTTTGATGAAATTTTGATCGTTTAACATTTTGCGGATTTGTGGGCCATCAAAAACACCCTCATTTAGTTTGGCGTCTGAAATATTTCTAAATTTTTCCTGTAAATATTCGAAACATTTGCCTTCTTTGTTGAGAGCCTTAACAAATTGCTTCATAAGACCCAATTTAATGTGTAGAGGAGGTAGAAGTACTCTGTCTGGATTGACTAACGGCGTTTGCTTAATATTCTTCAAACCTGGCTTAAACGAAATTCTCGTAGGCCATTCTTTTTGAATATAGTGATTCTTTCTATCCCTACTATCCCACAAACACAAGAAACATGGATTTTTTGTAAAACCCGATTGTTGCCCTAATATCAGACTTAGAATTTTCAAGTCCCCGCAAATTTTCCAACCGAATTCTGAATACTTGATCTTATTCAAAACAAATTCGACATTTTGGTAAGTTTCCTTGAGCACAGTTGAATGAGCTATCGGTATAGGAGCGAACTTATTTGTGTTGTGAAGTAATACTCCCTTAAGACTTCTTTTGGAAGAATCAATGAAAAGTCTCCACTCCTCATCCTTGTAAACACCTTGTTTAAGTTCATCCATTAATCCTTGCACGTCGTTACAATACACAAGCGAAGGGTCGTCTATTTTCGTGAAGTATTTTCTCAATTTTTCTTCTCTGTTTCGGAAACATTCAACTTTAATATCTTTTGCTAGGTAGTTTTTCTTTTTCATGAACGACGCAAGAAGTTCTGCACCATCTTTTGGTAGCCCGAGATCTCTCACCAAGTCATTCAGTTCCTCCTGCGATGTAACTTGAGGAACTTTATTCTTGCCTCCACTTGGGATGTAATCGTCATCATTTTCGTAAAGCTCTGATCCATCACTATATTCATCGGAATCATTTTCTTTTTTGGATTCAATTTTTTTCTTCAATTTATCTATTCTATTGGAATCGCTTTCTTTTGGATCATTTTCTTTCTCAAAATCATCAGAATTCCACTCATTGCTGCATGATACTTCTGGTTTTTCTACTGTTTTGACATTGATATAAACAAAGTTTTGCTTATTTTTTCTGTTGAAACCTTTGACGTTATTCATACAAAAGTAACAATCCTTTTGATGCAATGGCTTTTTCCACAACGTTGGTTTGTTATATTTCATGTCCTTAGAATTTCTAGTTGAATCCCAACGATTCAACATCTTAGAACAAGCTGCACATATTTTGTGTGGAACCCATTTCTTATCCGTTATTTCAAGATCAAAACATTCCTGATATATTTTTTTAATCTTCTCAGAAATGATTCTTCGATCTGCTGGGGGCTGGTATTTGCTACATATGTAGCAAAAAGCATCAGTGTCCTTGTTGCATGTATGTAAAAATTTTTTGTTTGAAGGTACCATGTGTGTTCAGAAAAACCCGCGCGTGAGGGATCCTGGTCCGACCGCAGGTAAATCCACCGTCCCAGGGGTGATAACTCTCATACCTCCCTAGGCCTAAGTATGAGAGCTTTCCGACATTGACGAGGACTATGTCAACTCGTCGTCGGACACACTACGGCTTCATCTTTACACCCTCACGCCCACCTGCAAGGCAGCGCGCCTTCGCTGGCATCGTTACCTCAACAAACCTGAGAACGAATCATTCTACACATCCCCTTTCGGGGCAGTTGTCATCGTTACAGTATCTGTCAAGGCAGCAGGATTTTATGGTAAAAAATGACTAACAAGTTCTATGTACCCAACGCTGAATACAAAAAATTTATATCAGGGTCAGTTTTGGGTTTTTTAATCACTTTTTAGAGGTTAGGAATGAAATGCGGCCTGGCCGAGTCAAACTAACCCCGAATTTGGACTCAGCGACCGTAAAAACATATAATCGCTTTCCTTTCTGGGCATTTCAATGAATGTTTCAACTTTCATCACTTTTTTGAGGTTAGAAACAAAATGCGATCTGACCGAGTCAAACCGACTCCGGATTCGGATTCAGCGACCCCAACAACGTATAGAAATGTTTGTCTCGTCTGGTGGACAAGACCTTTTTTTTTTTCGTGTGCCTGTGTAATTTAATAAATAAACACAAAATTTTGTGTAATGAAACATCATTTTATTAGGCAGAAATCTCTTCAGATACCAACATTTATTGCAAGGGTAAGGAAAACTGCCAAAAACCTTACCAGTATCTGTATAACAAAAATATTGCACATTTTTTAAATCAAAAATATCTTTAAAAAATTAAACAAAAATTAATATAATTTAGTGAAATAAAAGAAATAAATATAATATTCTGTTATCACATATTGTATTACTAACCTAATACTCTAATAATCTAGTATCACATTCATAATACATATATTTTGTCATTTAATAAATATCACATGCTGTAATCCAGAAAATCTTGAAAACTTAAAAAACTGAAACAAACTAAAACAAAATCACATTTCTATTAAGAAAAAATAAAATTAACGAATGTTATGTCCATCAGGAACATTTCCGACGCACGTTGTGTATGCGTGCGTGATGAGATAAAACTAAAAAAAGTTAAACATTTATTAAAACATATTATTAAAACAATATATCACATATCGTTTTCTAGCATGCACCGACCAGACATCATCACAATGCGATTTATAAAAAAAAATTCAATAAAAATATAATTAAATAAAAAAATTATTGTTATGAACTACCGGATGCATTTAAATTTTTCCATGAATATAATTTAAGGTGTTCGGATTCTACTTCAAAAGTAGTACAATTAATGCCTTTAGCCTGGAAACTAGATCGAATATTACAAACGGCAGAAATAGTATTATTTGCTAATCGATTTCTTTTCTTAGTTTTTACATCTGTTACTATGGAAAAAACGCGTTCGGCTTCGGCATTTGAATGGGGAAAAGAAAGAACTGAATGAACTAATAATTCTAAATTTGGAAACATTTTTCCCCTGCTAATATCTTCAAATTCAAATATTTGTTTCCACATATCGCTAATTTCTAAAAGTTCCAACTGAGCTTTCTGAACATCATTATAAATAGAAGGTAGATTTTTCCATTCAAAATTTAATTTTTCAATATCAATACATCCTATACGCGTTGCAAGTAAAGTCAAATCTATAATTTTTGTTCTACCTTCATAGTAAAGTGCAATTTTTGGCTGTAAAAACATTAATTGTTCAAAAATAACATCATTATACGAGTAAACGTTTCAACATTTCGCGAAGTGAAGTTTCATAAAAATTTAAACAATCTCTTTTAATTCCTTGCGCGCATTCTAAAGGTAATGTCTGTAAAAGGCTTTCGCATTCAGGTCCCACATATATATCATTGACATCTTTTATGTGATTATCTAAAATAATATTATTTATATCTTTTAACGCCTGTGGTACAAGAAAATTTTTACCGATATCAATAATTATTTGTCGACTACTTTCAAATATTTTATGAATTAAAATGTCGCGAGATTGGAAAAAGGCGTTAAAATTATTTAAAAAATTTAATACGTATTTTAAAAATAATAAATATGCTTTAATCGTATAGTCATTTAATTGTTGCAAAATTGTTTCAGCGGATTTTAATTTATCTTCTACTACTGCCAAAAGAAAATAATTTTTTAAAGCTTCCCAATTGTTAAGTAACCGGACTACACAATGATATAAAGCTAACCATCTTGTATTTGATAATTTTAAAATTTTGTTTCTTTCTCCGTTAAAAAATTCCTGAAATTCACCCAAAATTGCACATCTCTTTGCACTACCCGAGACATACGAAGCAACGGCTCGAATTAAAGTTTCATATGATTGCGGTAATTTATGGCAAGCTTTACTAGCTATAATCGCGGATGAGTGACATATACAATTTAATGTTACTAAGCCCGGAATTTCTAATTTTAAACGCGACATAAAAGAGTTATTGCATCCTACCATTACAGATGCATTGTCACTTGCCATTCCAATAACATTCTTTAAAGGAATCTGTTTTTCTTTAAGAAGATTTTTAAAAATTTCGAAAAGCTTTGCAGCAGAACAATCTCTAGCGTCTAAAGGAACTAAATCTAATAATTGTGTCATCACTTTTTTAGTTTTTGGTGAAACATATCGAACAAGAACACACATGGTTTTAGTATCTGTAATATCAGTACTTTCATCTATTAAAATAGAAAATTTTGACGTTTGTAAATTACTAATAGTTTCTTCAACTTCGCGTTTCGCTATTACTTGTGTAATAATGTTTTTACATTTATGTCGATTGAGTGAAACATCTGATGCAATTTTGGAATCTGTAAACATATCTTTCATTACGAGAATTAAATGATCCGCGATTTGAAAGGGAACATTATGTTCAGCAAGAAAGGCATTGAATTTTATTTCCGCGCGTTTCACTTTATCTTTATGAGAAAGAGAATTTGTACTATTTTCTACTGTTTCTTGACGTAAATTTTGATAAGATGCTTTTTGAATATGTGAGGCTGACTGCGAATGTAGAATTAAATGTGTTTTAATGCATACGATAGCTTTATTACACAATGAACATAATGCTTTATCTTTTATAATAGGATGGAGAGCTAACCATCCTTTAAAGATCGCTTCATCTAACCATGATGTCTGGAATTTCCGAACTCTACTTTTTTTGATAGCTCCTTTATCCATGTTTAAAAAAAAAATATATATATATATGTAATTATTACAATATACTTACCTAAACTTACCTATACACCTATAACCTAGCTATTGCCCCTGTCGGCCGCATTCCGTCGATTCCCGCCTAAATTAACGGTTAGACGTGCATATATCTACGCGCCACGCCACGCGGTGTATGTACGTTACTGGACTCCCCACTTTTTCATCGGCGGGCGACGATCGCGCGAGCTAAGTGAGAGCGACAAGGAGGGAGTAATATTCCCCCTCTCGCTCGGCACTGCCGAGCGCTGCCGACACACCGATAGACCGAGCGTTGCTCTGTGTGCGTAGTGGAGGGGGAAATTCGCTGCGTCCAGCCTATCCAACTTTCCATCACTGGGTACAACTCGCAATCGAATATATGGATAAATACCCAGAGGCCTGCAAAATTCTACTCGAAGCTTGCTACATGGATGATGTGTTATACGGGAATAAAGGGGCAGAAAGGCTGCGGCAGCTCCGGATTCAGCTGATTGAAATTTTGGCTTCCGCAGGTTTCACGCTCCACAAATGGAACACCAATGAGCCTTCAATCCTGGAGTCTCCGTCCGAGCCGACTACGTTAGAAATTGGAAAGGAGATAAAAACGTTGGGAGTTTGCTGGAATACGGCGGACGGCAGCCTTCAATACAAGATTCAAGCGATGGCGAAGAGCAATCACGTGACCAAACGATCGGTACTCTCAACTGTCGCTCAGATTTTTGACCCATTAGGACTGATGGGACCGACAATTATACGCGCGAAGATTATCATTCAGCAACTTTGGAGATTGAAATTGGGATGGGACGAGTCTCTACCTATCGATCTTCACACCACATGGTTGCGGTACCAGGAGACAATCAAGGACATTAGTCTGATCTCAATTCGCAGACACGCAATTTGCACGGAGCCACGTCGTATCGAGATGCATGGCTTTTGTGACGCATCTGAAGCTGCTTACAGTGCGTGCATTTATATCCGGAGTGTCAATGATGCTGGACAGATATCAGTTCATCTTCTGTGTGCAAAATCCCGAGTAGCGCCGCTTAAGCGAATTACACTTCCGAGACTTGAGCTTCTCGGAGCCTTGCTGCTGGTAACTCTAGGAGAAACTGTGCAGCAGGCACTTTCCATTGAATTCGACAGTATTGAATACCGTAGGGACTCCACCATTGTATTAGCTTGGCTCAAGCGTCAACCGGAGGAGTTGCAAACCTTCGTTGCGAACAGAGTGGCCAATATACAGCGTATCGCACGCGGCGCGATAGTCTCATGTTAGATCTGAGGACAACCCGCCTGATGTTATTTCCCGAGGCACTACACCTGAGCATCTCAAGACGTGCCAATTATGGTGGAACGGGCCGCTCTGGCTGGCGATGGATCGTCAGAACTGGCCCGCCTTCATCGAATTACCAGACTTAGAGGTTCCCGATCTCAGAAGACAAGCAATTGTATCGCAGTGCGTGTCCTCAGACTTCGACTTAATCAACAAGTTCTCGTCTCTGTCTCGCCTTACTCGGGTTACGGCTTATTGCCTACGATTCAAGACGAATGCACTCACCAAACATCAACGAAGACTGGGGCCTATTTCTACGAAAGAACTAGAAGACGCTACTTCTGTGCTCATACGGATGGTTCAAGCGAACGAGTTTGCATAAAAAAAATCAGATCTCCAAACCAAAGGGGAGGTTAATAGCAAAAGCAAGCTCGCTTCCTTAAATTCATTTATCGATTCAAAGGGAATTATTCGCGTTGGCGGGCGGCTACGATATGCCGATATTGACTACGCCCGGCGTCACCCAATCATATTGCCGGCGAAACATTATTTTACCGAATTAGTTATCCGCGATGCTCATCGTAAGCAATTGCATATCGAACCCCAGGTGCTTCTCGCTCACTTACGTCAATTGTATTGGATTATTTCCGGGCGGCAAGCTGTTAGAAAGGTTTTTAAGGGCTGCGTTGCGTGCTTTCGTGTACATCCGATTAGTAGGAATCAGCTAATGGGGGAGTTGCCCCAAGCACGTGTTAATCCTTCGCGAGCTTTTTTGCATTCCAGTCTCGACTATGCTGGACCATTCAGCATAAAAATCTCTCGGAATAAGACCGGGAAGGCGTATTTATGCATATTCATATGTTTCGCGACGAAAGCTACGCACTTGGAGATTGTTAGCGATCTGTCCACTACAGCCTTTCTAAATGCATTAAAACGATTTATTGCAAGGCGTGGTCGATGCGCAAAACTGTTTTCAGATAACGGATCGAATTTCGTCGGGGCGAACAACGAGTTCAACATGATAAAGGCCGAAAACGATAACATCGAGCAATTCTTAGCTGATCAGGCTATACAGTGGACCTTTATACCTCCGTATTCTCCCCATATGGGCGGACTCTGGGAAGCCGCGGTTAAATCCGCTAAAATTCATCTAAAAAGAGTTATCGGTAATACGTTACTAACGTTTGAAGAACTTTACACCATATTCGCACAAATCGAGGCCGTCTTGAATTCGCGACCGTTGTGTCCAATCTCAGACAATCCTCACGATTACGAAGCTCTTACACCGGGCCATTTTATAATCGGTGAACCACTTAACTCATTTCCAGAGCCTGACCTTGCGACCGCACGCCAAAGTTTCGCGTTCCCGGGGAAAAGGGTCCCCAAAAGTTATTCTCCGCAGGCTCTCGGCAGAGGCAGTGCGACTTCTAACGGGCTGTGCAGAGGCAGCCGAGCGGACGGAGAAGGCGCCGGCGGAGAAGACGTCAGTACGAACCAGCAGCCCGGTAGGTCCGGACATGCCA
This sequence comes from Temnothorax rugatulus, assembly GCA_035220575.1. Taxonomy (NCBI): domain Eukaryota; kingdom Metazoa; phylum Arthropoda; class Insecta; order Hymenoptera; family Formicidae; genus Temnothorax; species Temnothorax rugatulus. The sequence goes on along the minus strand of JASTWL010000427.1, from coordinate 115,631 downwards.
GACCTCCTGGCGGAGGTAACGACCGGCGCGGTCGAAACGGTGATAGCGCCGCCGGAAGTAACGACCGGGGCAGGTACGGCGCAGATTATCGCACTGGAGGTCGATGAGCAACCGTCGGACGATTTTCTGAGTCCGGCCACCGAGGATAATTCCGATAGCGACGACGGGACGACCAAGCCCCAGTAGATATATATTACGCGACGCTCCAAGGACGAGCAATTACTTATAAAGCGATACAAGTTCCTTTTAGTTTTATTTATGATACCGTTTATTTACTTTATCACAGTGATCGAATTAAGCTCGTCCGGCGTGTTAGTTATTAAGGTTAGGTAATTAGTTTCCATTAAACCAGGCCATATGGCCAGCGCCGATTAATTCCTTCTCTTATTTTCGTTTTTGGCTCACGCACAGTATTTTATTTAGAATTAGTTACTCGCGTAAAGATCGGCGTAAAAAACGCGAGATTTAGGCTAGAGCCACACGTAATCTTCAGGAAGAAGAATACAATAATTGTTTAAACAAATTACTGCAAAATAAATTTTTTATAAATCTGACAGCGGCAATAGATTCAACGGGAAAAATAATAGAATGTTAAAAAAAGTGTGTGTGTGTGTGTGTGTGTGTGTGTGTGTGTGTGTGCGTGCGTGCGCGTGTGTGCGCGCGCGTTCGTTGAAGTAGTAGCTATAAATTCCGAAATGATGACGTAGAAAAAGAGAATGTTTCTAAGATGTCCTGATTGGTTTATGGTAACGGGGAGGGGATGAGCAGCAAACCGAGGGGATGAATAACGGTCGCGCAACGGAAAAGGTTAGTCGTTTCTGAGCGTTTTAGAGTGTTTCTGTGCGTTTCTGAGTTCTAGACGAAGAATAAACGAATACAATATTAAACAATTTCTCACACATCGTGAAGGATCGTTTTGCAGAATGGATGTTCCAAGTACAAGTAAGTGCATTATAAATACACACAGCCATATATATATATATATATATATATATATATATATTATATATAACTATACAGTGGCGATCAAAAGTTTCGGGCCAAATGTTTTTTTTTGCAGTATTCAAAAAATAATAGCTATAGAGTAAATAGTGCTTGACTGTCTTAAAAGTATTTAATTTTAACGATAAATATTGTAGTTAAAGTTAGAGGAATGTATATGTTTACTTCATTGTTCCCAGAGTTTATAAACTTGCGTGTTCAAAAATATCGGGCCAAGTTATGACCAGGTCATGTATTTGTTTACATTCAGTGTTGCGGTATTGAAATGTTTCCATTAGTTCGCAATAAGTCGTCTAGCGAGCATCATGTCACCGCACACGGCGATACAGCTACGCAAAGTTGTTGTGAAACTTTCAAAAAAAGGCAAGTCATCGCGAGAAAGGACCACGCACACAAACATTGGAAATCTGGGCCCCGGTCAAATTTCTCCAAACTTTGTGATTTTTTAGCTTATGACCTCCCGATCAAAAGTCCTTATGGGCCCGAACCTCCAGGAAGTCATGGAAGAGAGTTATGGGGTATGGAAGTCGACGGAATATAAGTAGTCGAGTATACACGTTTTTACCCTTGAAATGTCTCGAATTCGGAGGGGATCAATTATGATAACTAATGGGACAAAACTTCTTGAACTTGGAGAGGACTATCTGATAGTCTGGCCCAATCTTGGCTATAAAGTCTAACTAGGGTCCGGTAGGGCCCAGCCAGGTTTTTATGATGGAAACCTGGATTCATCGCAAAATTGCATTCTGTGACTAGGAATATATTCAGATACTGCGCAATATTAAGACTCGCAATATTAACATTTTGTCTTAGATAGTCTGACATTTTGTCAGACATTTTGTCTCTTGGAACCCAATGACCGCTGGGAGTCAGATTGTAGATCTCTGATCACTTGCAATCCTAAATTCTTAGTAGGATTTTTATTAAAGTAAGAGATTTTCGTTTCCCAATTATTCACAAACAATTCTTTTTAGAACTATTTTATCTATCAACTTACTTGAGTATCTCTTCCCTCATTTGTTTCCATAATTTTCATTATTATTTATCAAGACTATTATTGGAGCGAATCTTAAAATGCAAGTAAATCGTTAAAACCTATCTGAGATTTACTTCAGATATTGCTTCATTTACTGATTCATGGTATTGTCCTGTCAAAGCTATAACAGACCAAGTGGTCCCCCCATAAAACAAACTTCTTGATTCTTCATTTACCTTTTATTTAGCTTCTTCAGTCCTCAACAGAATATTTTCTTCACAGTATTTGTAATGATTTATGCATAGCTATTTATTTTCAAGGGATGAATGAAAATTGATTGAAATAAGATAAATTGTGTCTACAATGGCTGAAAACAGACTACACTGTTTCATTTGCGGTATTGTGCAAAGACCTAGAGTGTTGGGACGAATACCTGTAGATGATCCTGAAAATCGACGTGAAATCATTAATCGTTTCCGGAGGAATTTAGGAAGGCCTCCTGCTGATATTGATGAGAATTCTCGCATTTGTTTGACTTGTCGTGGCTCCGTCAATGATGAAATGCGATTCAAGAATGATGAATCATACACAAGACTGAATGTCTTGAGACAAGTTCATAATCACGCTTGTTTCATTTGTCATGGAAATGGACATACTGAAAGATTATCTCTGAACTGTAGAGCGAATGCATACGTAAATGCAAATGTTTACATTACTGAAAATGCTCGCTGTTGTCCTCAGCACCTTGATAATGAAGGTTGTATTCTACGGGCTTTACTACCTGGACTCCCGTACTTGGATAGGTTGTATAGATTCGTTGGTAGAGAACTCCTGGAGTTTTTGAACATGTTGAGGATAATGGCTAAAAATGATCGACCAGATTTTGAAAATGAAAATTCATTCTCCGATGATGAGTTTAGGTCGATTACTGCTATCACCAAAGATCAATTTAATGAAATGCTAACATTTTGTGATCCTGTATTAGAAAACAATCGTAACAGGTATGTCTATAAAAAAGATTTATTAATGTTCTTGTGCAAGCTCAAGCAAGGACTGTCTGATGACTTTCTAAAACTAATATTTAATTATAACAGTAGACAAGCCGTGAGCATGGCGATTAGTACTGTCAGGAAATCATTGATGATCCGTTTTGTACCGCAAAACATAGGATTAAATGCAATAACCCGCGAGCAGTACATCCAGCAACATGTCACGGAATTTGCTAACACTTTATACAATGAAGAAGAAAACATAAGAAAGGTTATTGCATGTATCGATGGCACTTACAGTTACATTGAAAAGTCAAGCAATTTTCAAGCTCTGAGGCAGTCATACTGCCTACACAAAGGAAGGCATCTGGTTAAGCCAGCTCTGATAGTGGCTCCCGATGGTTATATCCTGGATATCCACGGTCCTTATTTCTCTGATGCGAGGAACAATGATGCCGCAATGCTAGAGAGAGAGTTTCAAAATGATGCGGGTGCTTTACGAGAATGGTTGGGAGAAAACGCTATCATTATAGTTGATCGTGGATACAGAGATGTTCTGCCTCTCCTACAAAATCTGGGAATAGAAACTCATATGCCACCGTTACTTCAAGAAAATCAAACTCAACTCAGTACAGAAGATGCGAACGACTCCAGATTGATAACTAAAAGTCGATGGATTGTGGAAGCTCGTAATGGGCACATAAAAATGATTTTTAAATTCTTCAAGGGAATCGTAGCGTACCATCACGTTATACACCTTCGTGAATATTATCTGATAGCCGGGGCACTTATTAATAGATATCGTGAGCATATTTTAATGGAAGGTGCTACAGCTGATTTAGCTAGGGAAATGCTTCAGAGAGCACGCACTGCTAATAACCTACAAAATAAAGTTCTTCAAGAAAATCTAGGAAGACGTATTGCTATCTGGAATACACTCGATCACAATCAAGTTTTAGATTTTCCACCCCTTACACTAAATTATCTGAGAGACTTAACTATGGGTATATACCAAATAGAACTCGCTCCTTCTTATATACAGGACAAACTTTCGAGAGATAATAGCGAAATATTACAGGTAGATGTACATCAACAAGAAGCTGGTCTTGTTCGCCTTAGAGTCTATTCAAGATTTCGCAACGCGACACGATATCAATTGTGGATACAGTTTACAGAACGATGCCGACAACATGATAATAACGAGCCTATACTCGGTTATTACTGTACATGTAAGACAGGAGCTAGGACTCTCGGGACATGCGCACATATAGCAAGTGTGTTATGGTTCTTGGGATATGCGCGTAATCAACCAAATATTAAATACCCAAGCACTGGCCTCCTTGATAACATCGCGGATGCTGGTGGGAGAAATGTTCGTAATTGAGATAGATACATATTGATATATGTAGGAAAGTTGACACCGGATCTTACCTTAACCGGTCGGGTCCACACCGGATCTTGCCTTAACTGGTCGGGTCTACACCAGATCTTACCTTAACCGGTCGGGTCCACACCGGATCTTGCCTTAATTGGTCGGGTCCACACCGGATCTTACCTTAACCGGTCGGGTCCACACCGGATCTTGCCTTAACTGGTCGGGTCCACACCGGATCTTGCCTTAACCGGTCGGGTCCACACCGGATCTTACCTTAACCGGTCGGGTCCACACCGGATCTTGCCTTAACTGGTCGGGTCCACACCGGATCTTGCCTTAACTGGTCAGGTCCACACCGGATCTTGCCTTAATTGGTCGGGTCCACACCGGATCTTGCCTTAACTGGTCGGGTCTACACCAGATCTTACCTTAACCGGTCGGGTCCACACCGGATCTTGCCTTAATTGGTCGGGTCCACACCGGATCTTACCTTAACCGGTCGGGTCCACACCGGATCTTGCCTTAACTGGTCGGGTCCACACCGGATCTTGCCTTAACCGGTCGGGTCCACACCGGATCTTACCTTAACCGGTCGGGTCCACACCGGATCTTGCCTTAATTGGTCGGGTCCACACCGGATCTTGCCTTAATTGGTCGGGTCCACACCGGATCTTGCCTTAATTGGTCGGGTCCACACCGGATCTTGCCTTAATTGGTCGGGTCCACACCGGATCTTGCCTTTTGGTCGGGTCCACAACGGATCTTACCTTAACCGGTCGGGTCCACACCGGATCTTGCCTTAATTGGTCGGGTCCACACCGGATCTTGCCTTAATTGGTCGGGTCCACACCGGATCTTACCTTAACCGGTCGGGTCCACACCGGATCTTGCCTTAACTGGTCGGGTCCACACCGGATCTTGCCTTAACTGGTCGGGTCCACACCGGATCTTGCCTTAATTGCTCGGGTCCACACCGGATCTTACCTTAACCGGTCGGGTCCACACCGGATCTTGCCTTAACTGGTCGGGTCCACACCGGATCTTGCCTTAACCGGGGGTCCACACCGGATCTTGCCTTAACCGGTCGGGTCCACACCGGATCTTGCCTTAACTGGTCGGGTCCACACCGGATCTTGCCTTAACTGGTCGGGTCCACACCGGATCTTGCCTTAACTGGTCGGGTCCACACCGGATCTTGCCTTAATTGGTCGGGTCCACACCGGATCTTGCCTTAACTGGTCGGGTCCACACCGGATCTTACCTTAACCGGTCGGGTCCACACCGGATCTTGCCTTAATTGGTCGGGTCCACACCGGATCTTACCTTAACCGGTCGGGTCCACACCGGATCTTGCCTTAACTGGTCGGGTCCACACCGGATCTTGCCTTAATTGGTCGGGTCCACACCGGATCTTGCCTTAACTTGGTCGGGTCCACACCGGATCTTGCCTTAATTGGTCGGGTCCACACCGGATCTTGCCTTATTGGTCGGGTCCACAACGGATCTTACCTTAACCGGTCGGGTCCACACCGGATCTTGCCTTAATTGGTCGGGTCCACACCGGATCTTGCCTTAATTGGTCGGGTCCACACCGGATCTTACCTTAACCGGTCGGGTCCACACCGGATCTTGCCTTAACTGGTCGGGTCCACACCGGATCTTGCCTTAACTGGTCAGGTCCACACCGGATCTTGCCTTAATTGGTCGGGTCCACACCGGATCTTGCCTTAACTGGTCGGGTCTACACCGGATCTTGCCTTAATTGGTCGGGTCCACACCGGATCTTGCCTTAATTGGTCGGGTCCACACCGGATCTTGCCTTTTGGTCGGGTCCACACCGGATCTTGCTTTTTGGTCGGGTCCACAACGGATCTTACCTTAACCGGTCGGGTCCACACCGGATCTTGCCTTAATTGGTCGGGTCCACACCGGATCTTGCCTTAATTGGTCGGGTCCACACCGGATCTTACCTTAACCGGTCGGGTCCACACCGGATCTTGCCTTAACTGGTCGGGTCCACACCGGATCTTACCTTAACCGGTCGGGTCCACACCGGATCTTGCCTTAATTGGTCGGGTCCACACCGGATCTTGCCTTAATTGGTCGGGTCCACACCGGATCTTACCTTAACCGGTCGGGTCCACACCGGATCTTGCCTTAACTGGTCGGGTCCACACCGGATCTTGCCTTAACCGGTCGGGTCCACACCGGATCTTGCCTTAACTGGTCGGGTCCACACCGGATCTTGCCTTAACTGGTCAGGTCCACACCGGATCTTGCCTTAATTGGTCGGGTCCACACCGGATCTTGCCTTAACTGGTCGGGTCCACACCGGATCTTGCCTTAACTGGTCGGGTCCACACCGGATCTTGCCTTATTGGTCGGGTCCACACCGGATCTTGCCTTAACTGGTCGGGTCCACACCGGATCTTGCCTTAATTGGTCGGGTCCACACCGGATCTTGCCTTAATTGGTCGGGTCCACACCGGATCTTGCCTTAATTGGTCGGGTCCACACCGGATCTTGCCTTAACCGGTCGGGTCCACACCGGATCTTGCCTTAATTGCTCGGGTCCACACCGGATCTTACCTTAACCGGTCGGGTCCACACCGGATCTTGCCTTAACTGGTCGGGTCCACACCGGATCTTGCCTTAACCGGTCGGGTCCACACCGGATCTTACCTTAACCGGTCGGGTCCACACCGGATCTTGCCTTAATTGGTCGGGTCCACACCGGATCTTGCCTTAATTGGTCGGGTCCACACCGGATCTTGCCTTTTGGTCGGGTCCACAACGGATCTTACCTTAACCGGTCGGGTCCACACCGGATCTTGCTTTAATTGGTCGGGTCAGTTATGAAATGTTAGTATTATATATGAATATATTCCTAGTCACAGAATGTAATTCTGCGATGAATCCAGGTTTCCATCATAAAAACCTGGCTGGGCCCTACCGGACCCTAGTTAGACTTTATAGCCAAGATTGGGCCAGACTATCAGATAGTCCTCTCCAAGTTCAAGAAGTTTTGTCCCATTAGTTATCATAATTGATCCCCTCCGAATTCGAGACATTTCAAGGGTAAAAACGTGTATACTCGACTACTTATATTCCGTCGACTTCCATACCCCATAACTCTCTTCCATGACTTCCTGGAGGTTCGGGCCCATAAGGACTTTTGATCGGGAGGTCATAAGCTAAAAAATCACAAAGTTTGGAGAAATTTGACCGGGGCCCAGATTTCCAATGTTTGTGTGCGTGGTCCTTTCAGCGTTGTTGGCAATAGGTAAAACAACGGGGAACAATATCCTCAACAAATTTAAGACTACAGGAAGTGTAGCCGATCGTCCACGAAGTTGCCGACCCCGAAAAACAACAACGCGTGTCGACAAGTTAATTAGAAGAAAATCTGTGGTTGACGTTCGGAAAACTGCCGGCATGATTGCCCAGGAATTACGCGACGGAAACCTTGCCGATGTGAGTCGTATTACAGTATCCAGACGTCTGAGAGATGTTGGACTTTTCGGACGAGTCGGTGTGAAAAAACCTCTCATCTCCAAAAAAAATCAGAGAGCCCGATTGCAATTTACCGAGAATCATCGACAGTGGACTGTGGAGGATTGGAAAAAAGTGTTCTTCTCTGATGAATCAAAGTTTAAATTATTTGGAAGTGATGGAAAACAGTATGTTCGACGTCCTGTTGGCACCAGATACAATTCTGAATACCAAATACCAACAGTGAAACACGGTGGTGGTGGAGTCATGGTCTGGGGAGGCTTTTCGTATGAAGGAGTGAGTCCGTTGGTAGAAATTGAAGGTGTGATGGATCGCTTCGTGTATAAGGACATACTGGATAAACAAATGCTTCCTTTTGTTAAGGATAATATGCCTGATGGATGGATCTTTCAACATGATAGAGATCCAAAACACGCTTCAAAGATTGTATCACAGTATTTGTCTGCCAAAAAAGTGCGAGTTTTAGAATGGCCTGCTCAATCTCCTGATTTAAATCCTATTGAGCATCTTTGGGATGAACTTGGTCGCCGAGTAGCTAACAAGAGACATTCGAATAAACGGGATTTATTCAAGACTTTAAGTGAAGAATGGAATAAAATCCCTCGACACACAATCATTCATTTAATCGAGTCAATGCCACGTCGTTGCGCAGCAGTCATTATTTCTAAGGGCATGGCTACCAAATATTAAATATTACTGTTGTTTTTTAAAGTATTTTCTAGTGATTCAATTGATTTCTGTGATTTGAAGAGACTTGAAGTACCTGGCCCGATATTTATGATCAGGCGTCTTTTGCTTTTTGTTAAATAAAAAATGTAATATTATTTTTTTTAAATCATTATCAACGATTATTTACAGTAAAATATATTATTTCATTTAAAGTTAAATTCTTTTTTTGTTCATTTCTCCTAAAATCAAAATATGAAAAAAAATCTGACCGGCCCGAAACTTTTGATCGCCACTGTATATATATACAGGGTGTCCCAGGACCTCACCGACAAACTTTGAGGAATGATAGGTTGTAACCGTAGTATATGGGAGCTCTATTTGCGTCGGATGTCCTCCTATCGCACGGTCGCCACTCGGTTTCGCCTATTCTACCGAGAAGGTAAGTAATATTCGTTTCCGAAGATATTAACTTTATCGATTTAACTTTCTTTATTTCAGGTTTCCCGCTGGGAGTGCTGATACTCGCTGCTGCATCCAGGATCCTCGCATCACCGCATACCAGGAGCAACGCAGAACTTCGATGGATCGAGACTTCGAGAAATTCGCGTGCAATTCTATCCTTATTATAATTATACTAATTCTCTTCTTCTTTCAGGTTCCCGCCTCGGAATGTATCGCCGCTGCTGCTGATTTCCCGGATCCTCGTCTATTCGCATACCGAGATCAACGCTGGACTTCGTGGGCTCATCGCCGATGGACAAGGTAAGTAGAAGGTAAGTATTTATAATAATTGTTATAGATGAATTCAAACTAATAATTCTCTTTTATTTCAGTCGTCGATGCACCAAGTTATTTACAGTTGTGAATGAGCACAAGTCGCTCACGCCTAACGGCTTATTATCAAAGTAATTTATGGCCACGCAGGACCGCTCGTTATTGTTGAACGAGAAGTAACGCTTTTCGTGGACGTTCCCGATTGTTATACGAAATGTGTAACTGTGTCCGTACACCGTTCGATCGCGCCGGAGACTAAGTTCGCGTACGCGGAATACTTCGGAGATACGTGTTATCGCTACCGTTCCGTTCGAGAGACTGCCTCGAGTGGTGGGCCTCGCTCCGTCTCCCTACCTCGCTCGTTACCCCCACTATGCCTTATCCCCACTCTTGCGCTAGCGCGACTGCGCATTGGCGTTCGCTCTCTACGTGTGGGGCGTTCCCCGCTGTAGGAGTGGGAAAGTTTTACGTATACTACGACGTGGGGACCTACCCCTATCGGTGCCGCTGCATCAGGTTGTCGCGGCGCGTCGATTTCGCGTGCCGTCGACGCCGACCTATGCGTACGGCTCGGGGAACGACTCTCGTGCCGTTTTTCACCCTTTTCCCCGTGAGTGATGTTTCCGTCTCGTCGATGTTGTCGGCCGACGACGCCGATCCCTAGGTTGTCATCCCTGGGACCTGGTAGACCCCTCTTTGCGTTTCGTTCCCGTGGAGGACGTCTAAGTGTCGAATTTACCTCCCGCTGCTCGCTCATTGACGCCGACCTTATGGGCGCGTGCCCCAGGTTCGCCTGTCTTTGTTATTCGCGTATTTCCTCGGGGAAGTCACTCGCGTTGCAAAATTTTGAACGCGTGATCGTTTCTTGACGCCGACCCTATGGTTGCGTGCACTAGGTGTCACTCGTTCGGAATAGCCTCCTTTTCCTCGGGGAAGTCGCTCACGTTGCGAAATTTCGAACGGGTGTACCTTTTATGGCGCCGACCCTATACTCGAGTATACCAGGTGTCACTTTATCGTCCGAAGTGACTTTTTCCTGGAGATTGTTGTGGTTCCCCTATTTATCGCGATTAGTCGTCGATTCGCTCGCGATGCGAAATGAAATATCTACCGACGTGGGAACCGAAACATAAAACGGAGAATCGCGCGACGCGAAAAACTTATCGACAAACTTAGCTGCTATTTGCCCAGTGGGCGTGTCTATTTGTCATATTACATCTTAAGACTTAGTTGTACGCATATTAAACAAACGTGCCCGACGGGGCGGAGTCCGCATGATTCTTATACAAAACGAAAATAAAATAGTGTTCTTAGCCGCGGTTTCAGAAAAGAACTAAATTTATCGCGCGGCCATGGGGTTATTGTCTTACCTCCCCGCTCGGACCTATGAGAGGTCCGATTCCTCTCCTGACGCCGGCGACTCGAAGTCATCGGACGGGCGCTCGTCCCCTGCGATCTCGGGCGCCATCTCCCTACTCTTCACGACCTGGATCGCCTCCGCTATGTTCGCGGCCCGCTCCCGCTCGAATCTGGAGCGCTCCTCGTACGCCTGTCGGGCGATCTGATCGGCGATGGCCGGCCATCCGCGCGAACCTTGATAAATGGCCACCGTCGTGACCTTGGTCGCCTGCCTCGCTCTGGGCTCCGCTCGCGGCTCGTCTACGCGCTCGAGCCGTACTCTTGGCGACCAATTCGCGCGTCGCAGGCCCATTACTTCGATCGGTCACAAGGTCACACAGAGGGGATCATTTTTTGTTAAGGAACATATGGTCGCTGACGCGTTCTTAAGGAGCTATGCATCCGAATAGTCAGATCTCCGGTAAAATGTTTTGCACAAATAAAATTTAATTTAATTAACTCTCAGAAGAGTGAGATAGAAAGAGAGGGAGTGCACCCGGGTGGGGAATCGGAACGCAGTCCTGCAGTACAGTACGTAGGTGACACCCCCCCTTTCCTTAGAACACCTTGGCCCTGACGCACCAAAAGTCCCCCTCCCCGCGTGACGTCAGCCCCCTCGCCCCTTGATACCCCCCCCCCGCCCCGCTCCCCTTCGAAGTTCCCGGCTTAGAACCGACATAGTATTACTACTAGCCTTTCTGTACCTACAACCTAACCTTGCGACCGCCCGCTAAGAGGTCGCGTCCCGCGCGAGCGGGGTCCCCGATGATTATCCTCGACAGGGTTCCAGAGGCAGCGACCCGGCAGCAGGAGAGCAGCGGGGCAACGCGAGATGCATCTCCGGCGAGGCCGGAAACGCCGGAGCACACGGCGGAGGACTCAGTCCACCGGGAGTAGGGCGCTCCGAGGACAGGGGACGCGAACAATAAAGGCAGCGCATAAACCCCGTCCGGCGCGATTAGGTTAAGGATAGAGTTAAGTACAGGGCCCGTTGGCCATAGATCATAAGAACATAAATATTCCATAGAATAAGTTTTTGTGAACAGGCCGCGTATAGGTCGCCCACGACGGGCAGCGGCACGCCAAGGGACCGAGAAGTAAAGGTTTGTGTTATTTAGAATCGTTGGCTCAGACGTTGATTACTTTAAGTTCAGAGCGCGAGTCGGTCTCATCAAACGCGCCATAAGAGCTGAGCCACACGTAATCTTCGAGTCATTCGGGCGCGATACGGGCCCGCGACACGCGGCACTTCATCCGGCTAAGTCCGCGGCGAAGTACGAGTCGGCGGTGGAAAACGGCGAAACGGTAAGTCCGCTGCGAGGCGAAACAATTCCGAATCACTTGTCGGGACCTGGTACGCGGCGCCCGCGGGTCGGCGCCAAGGTGTGACGCAGCGGTAGCGAACGCCGAAACGGAGGATCCGCCACGGGGCGAAATGAGTCGGAGGCGATCCCAAGGACCTGGTACGCCGTACCCACAGGTCGGCGACGAAGTGCGCAGGCGCGTATGCAAACTAGCGACGGGGACGTCTTCCCCGGGGAGAAGCGCGAGATTCGCGATGCACGAGACCTGGGGAACGTAGCGACGGGGTCGGCGTCGAGGCCCGTGCAAGGGAACGCGAAAACGGCGCACGAGCGTCATCCTCGAGACGAGTTGACGAAATCGTCCAAGTCGATACGTAGTGACCGTAAATATCGGGTCGGCGTCAAACTCCGTAAGCGAATAAGCGAGTTAGGAACCGGAACAACTTCTCCGGGAACACGGTAGCGGAGGGTGTCTACCAGGTTCGGAGTAGCGCAGATATAGGGTCGGCGTCGACGGCCGAGACCTCCGATGTCACCCGGACATCTTCTCCTGGAAGAAACCACGGGAGCGTGTTCGGGGACCTCCGTGCAGGGCTGCGCACAGGTGGGCGTCAAGGTAGGACCGATTTGGCAAAAGGTGAAAACCTGGTGCAGCGGCACCGGGAGAGAGGCTCTTCGAGAACGCACTGGCGATGGAAGTTTCCGCCAGAGACTTCTGGAACGTTTGCACTAGGGGATCGCATGTGATCCACTACGCCGTACGCGAACGTTCCCGAAGGAGAAAGCGCGAAGTGGGGGGTCGCGCGCAGGTGGGGAGCCGAAGCGAGCGCCACAGCTCGAGGCAGTCTATCGGGGATCGTCGAAGCGGCAACACGCTGCGTGCGCGAGTAGAGAATCGGGACTTGGAATATTCTCGAAGGTCCATCGGGACTTAGAATATTCCAGACACGCGAACATTCTCGAAGAGCCGCCGTCATCCACAACAACCGGTAACGCCCGCGAAACGCGTTAAGTGCTCACTCGTAACAAGAAGTGAGAGGTACTTAGTTACCAATTAACATCGAATTAGTCAACGTTCTCGAACCGTCGGTACTTAGAAAATTCTAGCATCGCGAGCTGTCAATCCTCACGATACGAAAGAGAGGATTACGGGCGGCCGTTCGTAACGAGTGACAAGTGTAACCAACATCTGTGAATTATTAATGAATAAATATTTCATTTATTACAAATAGTTATCAACAATTATTTCGAAATACTTACCCTATACTTACTTCATACGTCGTCGTTGATCCATCGAAGTCCATCGTCGGTGATCCTGGTCGGCGGCGAAGCTGGTGTCCTGGTGCGGCAGTGGTGCTCATCCATCGTTGGCGGGAACCTGAAAATAAGATAGATTAGTTATTCGGATAACTTGATTGATACTTACCTCACCCTTCTCGGTGGGTCAGTGGTGAAACCGAGTGGCGACCGTGAAAAGGCAGATATTTTGCGCATCCCGAGCCTACAACTGGGGGTCGATTCTGTATCTTGGGACGAGGTGAAAATTACAAAAGTGAGGAAATTCACTAGAGAATCTACAATTTCATTTGTCGAAATCTAGTAAATCTGTTCACTTTTGTAATTTTCACCGCGTCTCAAAATACAGAATCGACCCCCTGACCGCGTCCGGTTACAACCTAACCTTGCAGCCGCACCCTTCAGAGCTGTCTAGGGAGCCGACCGCACACCCGAGCGCGGGGGACCGAGCCGACCCACGAGTGCTCGTGGAACGAATCCAAGCGACGGGGACCGAGAAGCCGACCGAGGGAGGCGAAACGGACGGCCCGAGCGACGAGAGCGAGTACGAGACAGGTACCGCTGGGTAGATGACAGGAGGTAACGACCGCGATGTCCGTCCACGAGGAAGAGACAGGCGTGAGGACGGGCGCGATTAGTTGATAAGAGATAAATATTTGTATGACAATAAAACGTAGAATTAAGAATATTTGGGAACAATAAATATATAATACGGTGAAGGGTAATAGATATAAGTATACATATATACAATTAGTGCGTAAGCCGACAAAGTCGCGATAGTAACATGACGAGAGAGACACAATTAAGCGAACCGCGAGGTCCACGAACGCGTCGTATCACCAGGTCGAGAAAACGCGAGCCGAACAGGTGCGCCAGGATCGCGATACGGGTGCGTCGAGAGGGGCGTAATTAAGGCGACCATGAGGTCCGCGAAGACGTAGGACCACCAGGTCGAGAAAACGCGATCCAAACATATTCGCCAGGAAGTCGCGATACGGGTGCGTCGAGAGGGGCGTAATTAAGGCGACCATGAGGTCCACGAAGACGTAGGACCACCAGGTCGAGAAAACGCGATCCAAACATATTCGCCAGGAAGTCGCGATATGGGTACGTCAAGGGGAACGTAAGTAGGCTGACCATGAGGTCCGCGAAGTCGTGGGGGCACCAGATCGAAAACTAGCGAACCAAGGGAATTCCCCAGGAAGTCGTGACGTGAATGCATTAAGGGGACCCTAATGAAGACGGTAATGAGGTCCGCGACGAGATCCGACCGCCGGATCATAAACGAGCGAACCGGGGGTGGAAACCGGAAAACGACCTCGGATTCCACCTGAGGGAGGTCCCGAGTGACCAACCATATAGCGGCGACGCGATTCGATCGACGGTTCGAGAACGCGCGAACCGGAAGAGACGGCGGGTCCCGCGAGACCCAGTGTGCATGCCTAGTGACCGAGAGGCACACTCGAGCGAGCGTAGCACGATAACACAGTGGTTCGGCCTGAAATTACGAACCAACGGAAATAACGGTATGATATACGGATAGAGTAATATTGAACGATTCCGGGGCAAAGCATTGTGAAGTAATTAAGAGGAAATTATGCGAGCGAAATCCAGAAAGTTCTCGAACGTGAAAGTGTCGGAATGTAAACTTGTTATTCGACAGCGTGCGGTGAAAACACGCAAAAACCATAGGAATGGAATGCGTAGGTAAATATTATCCGAGCCAGGTACCGAGCGAACAAAAGAATCACGTGCGCGAACACGCACGGCCGACGCCAGCCCATGAGACCGGAGGAGTGGGGACTGGGCATCGAGGAGCAGCCGAGCGAGGCAGTCGAGGAGTTGTCCACGAGAGACGATCGCGAACGGACGTGTCGGAGATAGCGTCTCGGGATATCCGACGGGCACTTAGCCGCGCATTCGCTAACATCCGCGATACTTGTGAATCGTACCAAGCGCGCGTTAAAGAGCATTGTGAAACTCAACGTCGAGTAATGGTCATCGAATTTGTAAGGCCATCCGACAATCAGTGTGTTACTGTAACGTGGAATAAATGATCATTAGTTTACATAAATCAAAAAGTCTCAAGTTAGTGAATACTTACCTGATACTTACCTGATCCTTTGATGTCGGCGAAGCGTTGTCCAGCGAAGATCCAAATCCAGCGTTGACTATCCAAAGGTTGTTCAGCGTCGATCCAATTGATGATCCAGACTAGCACAGGGGCAATCCGGTATGTGATTGGAGCGAGGATCCGGGGAAGTCCAGCAGCAGAGGTCCAATTGGCGATCCAGCGTTGTCCAGCGGAGATCCAGAGTCACGTCGTTGGTGATCCATCGTTGTCCAGCGTCGATCCATCGAAGTCGGGAACCTGAAACAGAAAAGATGGTTAATATCAGAAAATCGTAAAGATAAACGAATACTTAACCTTCTCGGTAGATTATTGGTTAAACCGAGTGGCGACCGGACAGTAAAATCAGATAAATCCGCGATTTCGAGACGTCACTTGGCCGTGTTCGGTCACAACCTAACCTACGTCGTAGGTTTGTTGTTGTATCGTGTACGTCACCCCAGTTGACAACAGAGCGGAATTGATTGACTGAATAATTGCTGCGTTTCAACAAATCCGAAACAACCCTGCCATACTTGACAGAGTTGGACAATCAATGCTGCGAAGGTGTCAACAATGTAATGAGGTACAAGGCAGGCAATTTGAACAGCTATTATTGTAAATTGTCAGAACATGCAAGAAAAAATAAATTTTATTTGTTCAAAACATTTTACCGGAGATCTGACTTTTCGAATGCATAGCTGCTTAAGATCGCGTCAGCGACCATATGTTCCTTAACAAAAAATGATCCTCTCTGTGTGACCTATTATTTCTCAAAGTTTGTCGGTGAGGTCCTGGGACACCCTGTATATATATATATATATATATATATATATATATATATATATATATATATATATATATATGTATGTATATATACATATATGATTTACGTGATATTAAGGGGATCCTATAGTGGCAGTAGTTACCGACACTTTTTCATTTTGTCTTTTCTTTGAATTGGCTTTACAGAATTGCAAGTTCCTGGTCTAGAATTAAAGTACGCACAAAAATCTATGGCGCTGAATACGATTTCATATCGGGAACGAAAAAAAAACTAATTTGGGCACATGCAGCTGTCATTTGACGACAATAACAAAAATACTGCAGTTTATATATATATAATGACACATCAGCGCCATAGGGCAAACGTGTAGGAACAATATTGTGTAAATAGAACTAAGATTCAACGCCTAGAAAAAAAGATATCGTTAAATGAAGGTTTGCATGCAGAGGCACATGCAAATTGACAGGATGAGCAGTAAGTTGCTATAGCAGTAGTTGCCGGATCTTTTGAGAGATGGCGCTGCAGTCGCTACAATCTGACAAGGACAGATATATCGTACAGGTATCTCGTTAGACAAGGATAGATATATCGCACAGATGTCTCGTTAGACGAGGACAGGTATATCGTACAGATGTCTCGTTAGACGAGGACAGATATATCGTACAGATGTTTCGTTAGGGCCGGGGCACGAACATTGCCGTAGCATCTTACGCCACCTTACGTGAGAATTGCCTTACGTCACACGTACGCCAAACGTGCGGCAACGCACATAGAAAAGTAACGTAACGCATGTAACGTATGATATGTTACGTTACGTTTTTCTATGTGCGTTGCCGTACGTTTGGCTTACGTGTGGCGTAAGGCAATTCTCACGTAAGGTGGCGTAAGACGCTACGGCAATGTTCGTGCCCCGGCCCTTAGGGCCAGCGCACGAACATTGCCGTAGCGTCTTGCGCCTTACGTGAGAATATTGCGTTACGCGACACGCAAGCCAATCTTATGGCAACGCACGAAAAAAAGTAACGTACGTAACAAAAGACTAATTATATTACGTTCTACTTTGTGCGTTGCCGTAAGATTGGCTTGCGTGTCGCGTAACGCAAGATTCTCACGTAAGGCGTAAGACGCTACGGTAATGTTCGTGCGCTGGCTCTTTTAGACATGCCCTGCGGTCCGATTCACGCTCACAACGCTGTAAGCATCTTTTGTCTTCGTTGCACATGAAATATCAAACAAAGACAGAGTAATGCTTTTAGCGCTGTGAGCGTGAATCGGATCGCAGCCAAGGAAATTTGGTGTTCTAGGATATATTTATTATCAATTTATTTATTTATTATCAATTTAATGTGTGAAACTCGTAAGTATAAATAAAAGCAGTAACACATATAAAGATAAATGTTTATTTTAAAATATCTTCAGTTTCTCAACGTGGAAACCTTGAAATGAGATTATATTGCGTTAAACTTACTCGAGCTCTTTATACAGTGCAACCAAGTAAAAAATGCTAGAATTACGTGAAATTCTTATCAGAAAAATATAGCAATATGTCATTTCAAGATTTCCACGCTGGAAGATCAAGAATTACAACACAATATAGGGGCACGCTTCCGCCACGCAGCTCGGTATACACTTTATGTTGACGTAACAGCTGTGATACATATAAAAAAAAAATGGTCTTGATTTTAAAATATCTTTAGTTTCAACGGGGAAACCTCGAAATGAGATTATATTGCGTTAAACTTACTTGACCTCTTTGTACAGTGCAACCAAGTAAAAAATGCTGTAATTACTTGAAATTCTTATCAGAAAAATGTAGCAATATTATGTCATTTCGAGGTTTCCCCGCTGAAATTAAGATCAAGAATTACAACGCAATATAGGGGTACAATTCCGCCACGCAGCTCGGTATACACTTTATGTTGACGTAACAGCTGTGATACATATAAAAAAAAAATGGTCTTGAATTTAAAATATCTTTAGTTTCAACGGGGAAACCTCGAAATGAGATTATATTGCGTTAAACTTACTTGACCTCTTTGTACAGTGCAACCAAGTAAAAAATGCTGTAATTACTTGAAATTCTTATCAGAAAAATGTAGCAATATTATGTCATTTCGAGGTTTCCCCGCTGAAATTAAGATCAAGAATTACAACGCAATATAGGGGTACAATTCCGCCACGCAGCTCGGTATATACTTTATGTTGACGTAACAGCTGTGATACATATAAAAAAAAATGGTCTTGATTTTAAAATATCTTTAGTTTCAACGGGGAAACCTCGAAATGAGATTATATTGCGTTAAACTTACTTGACCTCTTTGTACAGTGCAACCAAGTAAAAAATGCTGTAATTACTTGAAATTCTTATCAGAAAAATGTAGCAATATTATGTCATTTCGAGGTTTCCCCGCTGAAATTAAGATCAAGAATTACAACGCAATATAGGGGTACAATTCCGCCACGCAGCTCGGTATATACTTTATGTTGACGTAACAGCTGTGATACATATAAAAAAAAAATGGTCTTGATTTTAAAATATCTTTAGTTTCAACGGGGAAACCTCGAAATGAGATTATATTGCGTTAAACTTACTTGACCTCTTTGTACAGTGCAACCAAGTAAAAAATGCTGTAATTACTTGAAATTCTTATCAGAAAAATGTAGCAATATTATGTCATTTCGAGGTTTCCCCGCTGAAATTAAGATCAAGAATTACAACGCAATATAGGGGTACAATTCCGCCACGCAGCTCGGTATATACTTTATGTTGACGTAACAGCTGTGATACATATAAAAAAAAAATGGTCTTGATTTTAAAATATCTTTAGTTTCAACGGGGAAACCTCGAAATGAGATTATATTGCGTTAAACTTACTTGACCTCTTTGTACAGTGCAACCAAGTAAAAAATGCTGTAATTACTTGAAATTCTTATCAGAAAAATGTAGCAATATTATGTCATTTCGAGGTTTCCCCGCTGAAATTAAGATCAAGAATTACAACGCAATATAGGGGTACAATTCCGCCACGCAGCTCGGTATATACTTTATGTTGACGTAACAGCTGTGATACATATAAAAAAAAAATGGTCTTGATTTTAAAATATCTTTAGTTTCAACGGGGAAACCTCGAAATGAGATTATATTGCGTTAAACTTACTTGACCTCTTTGTACAGTGCAACCAAGTAAAAAATGCTGTAATTACTTGAAACTCTTATCAGAAAAATATAGCAATATTATGTCATTTCGAGGTTTCCCCGCTGAAACTAAGGATCAAGAATTACAACATATAGGGGCATACTCCCGGCACGCATGTAGGCATATGTCCTGTCGTGTTCATGTAACCCGGCGCAGTGTATCCCGGCGGAGTGTAACCCGGTGCAGTGTATCCCGGCGGAGTGTAACCCGGTGCAGTGTATCCCGGCGGAGTGTAACCCGGCGGAGTGTGTGCCATCGGGGGCATGTGCACTGGCGGCACAGGCGGCGACGTGTACGTACTGTACGCTGACGGCAGAGGCGGTGGTGTGTACGTCGGTGGCGGCGGCGGTGGTGTGTACGTCGGTGGCGGCGGCGGTGTTGTGTACGTCGGTGGCGGCGGCGGTGGTGTGTACGTCGGTGGCGGCGGCGGTGGTGTGTACGTCGGTGGCGGCGGCGGTGGTGTGTACGCTGCTGGCGGCGGCGGTGGTGTGTACGCTGCTGGCGGCGGCGGTGGTGTGTACGCTGCTGGCGGCGGCGGTGGTGCGTACGCTGCTGGCGGCGGCGGTGGTGTGTACGCTGGTCGCTGTTGCGGCGTGTACCTCGTCTCCCTCCTCCCCCTCCGCTCCCTTTGCATCGCCCGACGCACCGCATTATTTATAACCTGAAAAATATAATGACATAAGTACTTACACACCGTACAACAAATATACATTGAGTGTTTGCAAAAAAAAATCAAATTTGATTTCAAAACTCAAATTTGATTTTTTTTTTCGTAAATCGTGCATGCGTACGTGCGCATATGCGTGAACGAACGAACGAATAAACGGGAGACGGATAGGCGACCGGATGAACGTGCGATTGAACTGGCAAACGAGCGCGTGGATAACCTGGCGAACGAGAATGGGCAAGCGGGCGATCGAATGGGCAAGCGAGCGATCGAACGGGCAAACGAGCGCGCGGACAACCCGGCGATCGAACGGGTGAGCGGGCGCGCGGATGATTCGGCGATCGAACGGGCATTCTAGCGCGCGGATAACTCGGCGATCGAACGAGTAAGCGGCCGATCGAACGGACACACGGGCGCGCGGACAACCCGGCGAGCGAATATCGCTTACCTTGCGTAGCATTGGCGGCGGCGGCGGCATTCCCCATGTCGGCTGCGGCGGCGGCAGCCCCATCGCCATCAGCATCTCTGCCGTCGTTGACGACAGCATCGCCGTCGCTGTCGGCACCCCTACCGAGGTCGACGGCGTCATCGCCGTCGTTGTCGATACCCCAACCGAGGTTGACGACGGCGTGATCGCCGTCGCTGTCGGCACTCTTACCGAGGTTGACGTCGTTGACGACGGCGTGATCGCCGTCGCTGTCGGCACTCTTACCGAGGTTGACGTCGTTGACGACGGCGTGATCGCCGTCGCTGCCCGCACCCCTACCGAGGTTGACGATGGCATCATCGCCGTCGCTATCGCCATCCTTGATATTGACGACGACGGCGACGGCGATGATACCGTCATCGGCAGGGATGTCGTCGCCGTCGTTGCTGCACCTTCACTTTTACCTGTAACGAAAAAAGAAAAACGAATTACTTATCTGTAATATTATATATATTACATCTGTAATTATATTTATATATATATAAATGTATATATAAATATGTTTATATGTATACTTACTTTTCCTGGTATATCGCCGCGACATTGTCGTGCTGCGATGATGCGTGACTGCCCGCGCTGCTGGTCGCTGCACAACTACGGAACATCACTCTCGACGTCTCGACTAGCGCACACATGCGCGAAGCGCTCACGTACACGGCTTTTTCAATGTGTGCGCTACCTTCTCCACGTGCTTGGCTGCTTGGAAACAGGCAGCGAAACTCGATACTCGAAACTCCAAACAAAAAGCGATGTCTACCGTCCTACCCACATGTCGGTTGAAAACACAAATAAACATCTCGAAATTTTTTCGGAAACGTATTCTTTATTCTTTTACAATAAAATGAGATAGTATTTATAAGAATATATCACTGTATGACTTTATTATGTAATATGTTGTTAGGAATATATTCGCTTTGCATTATTTGTAATTCAAATTATATATACTCTTTCGATCTTTTACTATTAGGGAAAAGCATTAAAATTATGTAATAGATTATCTTTTTACTTCTTCTTATTCTTTATTATTTATATCATTTCTTATAAATACTATTTCGTTTCATTGTAAGAGAATAAAGAATACAAATTTTTACATTCAAAAAAATTATATAGTTCTTTACGAGTAGAGTTAGTTACAAAGAGAGGATGTGTAATGGACTAATCACAGATTTTTATTCTCTCGCATTTGCATGAATGTCGACATCGACAATAAATCTATCCGTGTCGATCAGCTGAGTCAGAGCGAGAAGGAGGGAATAATATTCTCTCTTTCGTTCGCTCATTCGGCACGTTGAACTTGAACGCGGTCGCAGTGTTTGTAAATACATAGGATCGGTGGTATGCGTTAGCGTGGAAGAATAAAAGTAATATTTTTGTATAAATATTACTTTTATTTCACAATCGTTGTGAATACATTAAAATATACGCGTGTCTACTAAATATGTGATAAAGATTTATTTCACGTAGAAAATAAATACATAGATAATGTATTGTTTTCTATGTGAAATAAATATTTGCACGTATTTAGACACGCGTATATTTTAATGTATTTGCAACAATTGTGAAATAAAAGTAATATTTATCTAAAAATATTACTTTTAGTTTTCCACACACTACCACATACTATACTATCGAGTCCGACAACAGTGCGGCCGCGGCCAAGTTCGGCGCGCCGAACGAACGAACGAGCGAGCGAGCGAGAGAGAGAGAGAGAGAATGTCATTCCCTCCTTCTCGCTCTAAGTCATTGTCAGCTGATGCGATCGAGGCCGTATATACTCCATCTAGCCCTACCGTATCCTAATATAATATGTATTACAGGAATATTCCTGTACATATATAGGCATTCTCGCTGAAATTTTCATGTTTTGACCCTGACCTACTTCAATACATTTGACAATTTTTTCCGAGAAATGTTCTGAAAAGGAGAAGACACGTAGTTGTTTGTTTTGGCCCACGATCAATATATCCGGCCGTGTAATTATTGTGAAAACTGCATTTTCCAGTAACTGTATTTTTTAAAACAATGTTGAAATTACTGAGATAAAATTTGTTATATTTAGTTTAATACATGATGTATACATTCTTTAATTCTAAAGTTATGTTATAGGAAGAGGAAAAAATCGTTTTTCATACAGTTCGTCAGTTTAAAATTACAAACAATATTGTAAAAATTATATTGGAATAACGAAATTTTTTTTCAAGCTGTTGGTTGCAGCATGGTATGATTTTTTGTCGACCAACTTTATTTAATTTAAGTTTTGTGATAACCTGATTTCGGGACTCTACTCGGACTAAAAGAGTCAAAATGTATCTATTAGTAGCAGATTCATATATCTTGATATTATATTGTTACGCATTAGAAAAACATGTTTTTCGGTATTATCTTTTATTGTCCATTACGATTTTCTATACACAAAGCCTGTACTACGTTTTATATAAGTATTTCTACATGGATGTAATTCCGAAAAATAATATCTTTTGTCCTGTCCTCACAATGTACGTATAAATTGCACAGCTGTAGAAAACAAGTAGAGTAAACATATAATATATCTATATATATATATATAATATTATATATATTCGCCAAGAAACATAGTGTGAATACATTTAGTTTCAAAATGCGAATCACAAAAATTTCAATACCGCTTACATATGCATTTCATATGACACTGTAAGATAGAGAAAAGATATTCTCTTTCAGAAGATATCGAACACTATATCTTCATTAAATAAAATTATTAATATATCATACCGAAATATGTGTTTTTAGAATGCTAAACAATATAATATCAAGCTTTATAATATTAATCTGCTACTAATACATGCATTTGACTATTTCAGTCCGAGTAATGCCCCGAATTCAGATTATTACAAAAATTTTTTTAACATTGTATTTTCTTTAACATTTTTCTTTATAACAACTATATATATATATATATATATATACATCATGTAATTCATTGTAAAGTAAACAAACTTCATCTCAGTCATTTTTCGATAGAATTGAATATTTTCAACATTGTTTTAAAAAGTGGTTATCAAAAAATGCAATTTTTACAAAAATTACACTATCGGATACATTGTTCGTAGGCCCAAACAAATAAAAGTGTCATCTCTTTTTCAGTTCATTTCTCGGAAAAAAATTGCCAAAATTATTGGAGTAGGTCAGGGTCAAAGCATGAAAATTTCAGCGAGAATGCCCATATATGTACAGAAATATTTCTGTAATAAATAATCGTAAATATAGAGCTACCTGGATTAGCAGTCACGATCACTTGAGTCAGAGCGAGAAGGAGGGAATGATATTCTCTCTCTCTCTCTCTCTCTCGCTCGCGCTCGCTCGATGCGCCGCCGCCGACTTGGCCGCGGTGTTGTCGGATAACGAAGTCGAGCGCGTAAACAATCGCAGTGGACGGAACGATTCCGTTACGATAAACGTGAAATAACGCGCTCCACTGAGTTCGGTGCCGAATAAATTTTTGGTGCTTTATTTGTGGTTGTGAAATATTTGTGTTTTCGATATTGTGCGTAAACCGTACAATGGGTATACACGCTGCAAAGAAGAAGCCTCTGTCTGTCGCCAGGGTCTGTCGGAAGAAAGGATGGTTTCGAAGGTAAGCATGGATAATTTACTTCGCGTAAACAGGGGTCTGTAACAGATTTAGGTTACTACAGAAGTAACGCTCACGTGTAATAGATTTAGGTATGACAGTCAAACTAGCCGCACAGAAACCAGCCGCATCAGGGGCGAATAGCCTCTGCGGGGCCCCGGGCAAAAAAATTTTACATTTTGCATTTAAATTAATAAAAACTCTACAGATCAGTTATATAAAGAATAAACATTGTCACAAAATTTATTTCAAGTGCATCTGAGCATGCTGAGTGAAGAAATTTGCGATTTTTCCGCATTTTTCATTACGCGGCATAGAAATTCCTGACATATATTGAATATAATAATTTTTAGTGGTTCTGTGCCACTTCCAAATGAGCTGGGGATTGTTATACGAAGAATAAACAATACAAAGAAATTTATTTCAAGTGCATCTGAGCATGCTGACTGAAGAAATTTGCGATGTCATAGAAGACCTGTAATAAGAAATGCGGGAAAATCGCAAATTTCTTCAGTCAGCATGCTCAGATGCACTTGAAATAAATTTCTTTGTATTGTTTACTCTACGTATAATAATCCCCAGCTTATTTGTAAGTGGCACAAGACCACTAAAAATTATTATATTCAATATATGTCACGAATCTCTATGACGCGTAATGAAAAATGCGGGAAAATCGCAAATTTCTTCACTCAGCATGCTCAGATGCACTTGAATAAATTTTGTGATAATGTTTATTCTTTATATAACTGATCTGTAGAGTTTTTATAAATTTAAATGCAAAATGCAAAATTTTTTGTGCCGGGGCCCCGCAGAGGCTATTCGCCCCTGAATGCGGCTGGTTTCTGTGCGGCTAGTTTGACTGTCATGATTTAGGTTACTACAGAAGTAACGCTCACGTAAACGTAGACAGACAGACAGACAGACAGACAGACAGACAGACAGACAGACAGACAGACAGACAAACAGACATGACAGTCTTTATCACACTATTTACAATTGAATACAAGAAAGTGTAAAATAAAAATATTATAAGCGAGAATGATAAGCATTTGTCTGCCACGAGACATAATGTGAAATTACACGATACACTAAAAAGTGTAAGAAATTACATAATTTTGAATGTAAAAATATTTGAGTCATTTTGTCGAATAAGCCTTTTTTACCTCATGGTTTTAAATATTTTCTACATTTTTTAAAATTTGATTTGTTAATAGAAGAATCACAATCAAATGTCTTCTGATTTTTTAAGTAATTTATGATATTATAATAAGTAATATTGTATTTTTTTTTTTACTATATTTGTTTCTGTCTGAAATATTATCGATAATTTGTAACGTACATAAACTTTTTCTTTGTACACTCTCCAAATATTGTTAAAAAATTTTTATTTGTTCATTTCTCCATTATCGGTGAAATATCACTAGAACTTGTTCCTTTTAATTTGTTCTTTGTCGCAATACATTTTTTACGATATTCGTCAGCTCAATATCTATGTCTACAGACAGAAATTGTTGAAGCAGCTATTAGCAACCAAGATATAAAAGTTTCTGATTATAAAACTCGTAAATAGCAACTTTTTTCATATATCACATTTTTGGAAATAACATTTGTATTGATAATATATTTTTCTTGCTTTTACAGACAAAAAAATTAATATATTACACAATTGAAAGATATCTTGGCTGTCAACCGTTTGTAAATAATTTCTTTGTCTAAATAGACATTGAACCAACGAATATTTTAAACAATTGTTGTCAAAATTTATTGGGTTCAACTGAGACAGAAAAAATTAAAACTACAAAAAACCTCGCACTTTTTCTACATGAAATAGGTCTCGATTTTCTTCAAATTCCGTATACAATTAGACGTATTATTAGGTAGATCAACCACAAAAAACATTTCTTAAAAAATTACTTTTTCGAGCTGTTGAAGCGATATATCTAATAACGATACAGAGTCCGTATTATACGATAGTTTAGATTTGCATTGGAAATAATTCTAAAAAAGATAGAGATGTAACGATATCTAGAATTATATACAGTGTACAAAATAAAAGTATGCAGCCGAAAGGATGCGGTAGATTAGATCATATCGAAGAGAAAAGTCATGTACCATTTTGCAAAATTCGCAATAGACGAGTTATTAATTGAAACGTCTGAGCGAATGGGCGCACGAGAAGCGATAGGCGGGACTCGGCACTGGTGCTTGGCGCGCGGTGAGTAGTGAAGGCGCGTCGCGCGCCTTTCGTCTCTGGCCGCCTACCCATCGTTGCTCGCCGCACGCCGCGCGCCCCTCACTATTCACCGCGCGCCGCGCACCGTGCCCGCCTATTGCTCCTCGTGAGAAATCGCTCAGACGTTCCAATTAATAACTTGTCTATTGCGAATTTTGCAAAATGGTACATGACTTTTCTCTTCGGTTTGATCATATCTACCCCATCCTTTCGGCTGCATACTTTTATTTTGTACACCTTGTATATTCTCGATTTTGGAAGGTTTCTCGATACTCTATAAAAATAAAGAAAAATAAAAAAAAATAAAAAATAAAAAACCGGCATATCGGTTCTGCAGTTGCGCTTACTTCCTGACCGGCTGTTATGGCATATTTTGACAGTTTTGTACATAGTATAATAGTAACAGTGTAATATAGCTAAATAGCGCGCGCGTAGCGCGCTTCTGTTATGTCTAGTATATAGAAAAAGAGCGAGGTTCTTTACGTATTTTGCCGATAACAGAGAACAATATAAATCAAAATATTTGTTACTAAAGTATTTGGAGAGTAAGAAAAACAATTTATACTTTATTAATCAATTATTTTTTCTACACAAAACAATGTAGTACAGAAAAACCAAAATATGAATTATAAACAGGAAGATTTTGATGATGGCATTTGTCAGTATGCAAAAAAATATTTCAGACTCCGAAGTAAAAAATTGGCTCATTTGACAAAACAATTTATGTATTTTATTAAAATCAACATTTATGTAATTTCTTATTACTTTTACAACATAATGTAATTTCAAGCATACGTCGCGTAGCAGAAAAAAGCTTCACACACACACACACACACACACACACACACACACACACACACACACAATCATTGTCACTTTATAATAAAACAATATTTTCCAAAAATTGTACAAGTGTCATTATTTTATAATACATAATGTCAAAATACACTGGCTAACAAAATTATTGCAACACTAAATTTACATCCAAATGTCTAGTAACTGCATAACTCCGTAAAAAATTTTCGTTTTTGATTTTTTTTTATTTTAGGGTAAAGTCTGTACAAGGAACATTTGCTATTATATTGAATTTATTTTCCCCATCATTCGGCTGTCTACGTAAGGATTTTGTTTTAAAAAAAAAGTGCATAATTTGATGCACTGTACGGGGTGAAATAAATTTTTTGCAAATGTCATGATAAGTGTGAAATATGTATTTTTCTTTGCAAATTACAAAAGATTTATACGATTATTTTTCGCGAGGATACGCCAAATTACATATGCATTTTTTATCAATTATCGCTAGCATTAGCATTAGTATCACGGGAAGATTATTGGTTTTGCACATCACGTGTATGTTGTATGTGTATCAATGTCAAATGTGATGCACGCGCGCGCGCGTGTGTGTGTGGAGGGTGGTATGTGAGTATGTTTGCACTAAAACTGTGTATTCTCGACTTATCTTTAGATGATTTCTTGCAGAAGCTCATGCATATTGATGCAGATTGTAACTGCTGCAAAAGATTATCCGAAGATGAGGCAGGAATACGCATTTTACTGCAAACATACTCACATATCACTCTTCCCCCACACACATATGCACATACACACACACACACACACACACACATACACACACACATTAAACCCTAATTTCCTACAAAAAAAATAGGCCAGTGAAATTAGCTCGAAAACCATCGAATATCTACAAAAGGGATTGACAAGGCAATATTTTAAGGATGAGTAGAGGATCATAGGAGATGCCCGAATTTACAAAGTTGTAACAAAATTTCCCTGTGCGTCGGCGGCCATCGTGAAAGTAGGGATAAGTTTGGATATCTCGGCTCCTATTGGTCGGATTATTTTTTCATTTTTTTTGTTTTGTAGGGAAAAATATTTGCTACAACTTTTGTTTGAAAAATTTTGTAATAGCTGTCAAGGCAAAAAAGTTACAACAAAAAAATGCCTTTAATTTGAACATTTTTATTGACAATTATATCGCTCCCTGTTGGTTTTATCAAAAAAATGTCCAAATAAAACTTGTAGAGGACACAATTCTCTACAATTTTTGTGTATGCGCTTTTGCGGTGACTCAACAAATACCAGAGATAGAGGGCGCCAAAGGTATTTGTTGAGTCACCGCAAAAGCGCATATACGAAAATTGTAGAGAATTGAGTCCTCTACAAGTTTTATTTGAACATTTTTTTGGTAAAACCAACAGGGAGCGATATAATTGTCAATAAAAATGTTCAAATTGAAGGCATTTTTTTTATTGTAACTTTTTTGCCTTGACAACTGTTTCAAAATTTTTCAAACAAAAGTTGTAGCAAATATTTTTCCGTACAAAACAAAACAAATTAAAAAAGAATCCGACCAATAGGTGCCGAGATATCCAAACTTTCACGATGGCCGCCGACGCACAGGGAAATTTTGTTGCAACTTTGTACATTCGGGCATCTCTTATGACCTTCTACTCACCCTCAAAAAATTGGTTTGTCAATCCGTTTTGCCATTTTCAGACCTAATTTTATTGGCCTAAAAATCTAGCAAATGTTCCTTAATATAGACTTAAAAAAAAAGTTTTTTAAATACAATTTCTCGCGGAGATATGCCTATTTCAAGTTATGCGAAATTCTGATGTGAATTTAATGTTGTGATAATTATGTTGTTCAGTGTAATATTGAAAATTCTAGATATTGTCGCTCGTGATTCGGAAGAAGTAGAACCTCTGAAAAATAAGAATGCAGTCCTTTGCGTAACTTTTTTAATTGAAAACTGTATACGAATGTTTATCTCTATAGTTAGTACTAATAAGTGTAATAATATAATACCAGAAGCGTCTGTTCTGACGGTATTGGTTGCATGACTTGCATGTGAAATATTAGTTTTAAAGAAATGCCAGAAGCGTCTACTCTGACGGTGCTGGTTGCATGTAAAGTAGCAATTGGAAACGATTCCCAGAAGCGTCTATTTTGACGGGACTGGTTTATATGTATAAATACCAGAAGCATCTAATCCGACGGTACTGGTTGCATGTGAAATATTAGTTTTAAAGAAATGCCAGAAGCGTCTACTCTGACGGTGCTGGTTGCATGTAAAGTAGCAATTGGAAACGATTCCCAGAAGCGTCTATTTTGACGGGACTGGTTTATATGTATAAATACCAGAAGCATCTAATCCGACGGTACTGGTTGCATGTGAAATATTAGTTTTAAAGAAATGCCAGAAGCGTCTACTCTGACGGTACTGGTTGCATGTAAAGTAGCAATTGGAAACAATTCCCAGAAGCGTCTATTTTGACGGGACTGGTTTATATGTATAAATACTACCAGAAGCATCTAATCCGACGGTACTGGTTGCATGTAAAATAGTAATTAAAAATAAATGTCAGAAGCGTCTATTCTGACGGTACTAGTTTCAATGAAAATCAGGAGCATCTGCTCTGACAGTATTGGTAATAATAAATTCCCAAGGCATTTATTTGAAATATATAATAATGAAGTAGTAAAGGACTGTTGTAATTTTTCAGAGGTTCATGTTTTACGATTAGTACACATCAATCAATATTTTATAAAATGTTTCTTTATTTATTATTGTGTATATTAATGTTTATTATTTTTTGCAGGCGACAGTTACTAAAGAGGCTACGCGAAGGAGTAAGTGTAGGCACTGAGGGTACGAAGGAATCTACCAATGTTCGGAAATCAGTAGAATCACTGATTACTCCCGGTACGATGGATATAGAGCTTCGTACCCAAGAAACGTGCCCGGATGTAACATTAAAATCCCCAGGTATGTACGAAAATGTCCAATATTGCGAAGATGACGATACTCTTGTCATTGACAATACAGGCGTGGATATAGGTCGTATCCAAGAGCATGAGCCTGAAGGTCGTCGCATTATGGACATTTCTTTTTTCTTGAAAGAAATGCATAGAACATTTGATGATCATGCGCGAGGAATAGAGTGCCAATTTAAAGATTGGATACTCGTAAATTCTCGTCGCCATGGATTCCTCACGCAATTCTTCTTCAAATGTCGAATGTGCCACTTTAAAACCAGTATTTGGTCGGAACCCAACAAATCCGAAGAATTGTTAGACATTAATACAGCTGCTGTAGCTGGAACAGTCACAGTTGGAACTGGTTATGCTCAGCTGGAAGAGCAATGTGCAGCCATGAACATTCCTTGCATGACTGAAGTGACATACATAAAATATCGCGAAAATTTAGTCGATGATTTTGAACGAACGGCCATGGAAAATATGAAAAAGGCAGGCGAGATTGAAAAACAACTCGCCATAGAAAAAAATGAAACAATAAATGGCATTCCGTATATAACAGTTGTTGCGGATGGCAGTTGGATGAAAAGATCGTACGGCAAAGCCTACGATTCATTTTCCGGTGTAGGTGCCATAATCGGTCAGCGCACAGAGCAAGTTCTCTTCGCTGGCGTCCGCAACAAATATTGCACGGTATGCGACATAGCGAAGCGAAAAAATTGTGAACCGAAAGCTCATAAATGCTACAAAAATTTTGATCGCAACGCAAGCTCCACAAGAATGGAGAGCGATGCCATTGCGGAAGGTTTTAACTGTAGCCTCGAAATGCATGGATTGATATATAAAACAGTTATCGCCGATGGCGACAGTAATGTATATCAATCTATACTGCACAATAATCCATATCGCGAAATGATGATAACGGTAAAAAAAGTAGAATGTACCAATCATCTGCTTCGTAATCTGTGCAGGAAATTACAAAACGTGGCTGAAACAACACAACCAAGAACGCAACAGAAGCGTGGTTTTGTACAGCTTAGAAAGGTGATAAAGAGTAACATTTTACCAATACGAAAAGAGGTAATGGACCTGGTTCATTCACGAATGGAAGAAAACCAACCTCATCATTTGAAGGCTATGGAATTAAGAAAAGATATATTGAACATTCTTAGCCATATATTTGGTGAGCATAAACGGTGTAAAGAACGCGGTCGTAAATGCGACTGTGAAACGAAGAAAAACCTCGTACCGTTTCTGAAACTGCACGGTCTGTACCAAAAAATGGAGAGTGCTATGATATATCTAAGCGGTCATGCCGAAAGCTTGCTGTTCGAATTGACGAATAATCCTGCAGAATCGTTTAACTCGATAATCTGCAAAGAAATTGGCGGAAAGCGCATTAATTTTGGCAAACGAGGCTCTTACAACGCTAGAATTGCGGGAGCAGTTCTGCAATATAATACGCAGCAAGTCCTCACAGAACTGCATAAAGGCTTGGGAAAAACAGTTCCTCCTGTTGTCGAGAAACTGGAGACGCGACGGCAAATAAAAGTTGCGAGAACCAAAGAATCTCGACAAATAGATGGGAGGCAAAAGAAATTCAAGTCAGAATCAGGAACAGATCACCATTATGGCCCACAATCGCAAAAACCAGATCTTCCAGATGATGTATTTGAACAACTTCGGCAAAATCATTTAGAGAAGTTGTCCGAAAATGGAAGAAACTGGAAGCAGATTGAACGGGATACGATAGATCAAGGTGAATCTGAGCTGTGGTTATCACTGAGACGTGAAATGTTGACGGCATCCAATTTTGGAATCGTATGTCGTATGAGACCGACAACGTCTTGCGCAACAACGGTAAAAAACATTTTGTTTCCTCCGTGCATTGATACTGCAGCTATGATATATGGTCGCAATCGAGAAGAGATTGCGAGGAAAGAGTTAGCCGCAAAACTCAATAAACAAATAAAACTTTGCGGATTATTTATCGATCGTGAAAATCCATTCTTGGGTGCTTCTCCTGATGGACTCATTGACGAAAATGGTCTGGTGGAGATTAAATGTCCTATGTCGGCTGAACATTTAACAGTGGAAGAAGCCATAAAGACATTACCCACCTTGAAAGGTATCTTTGATAAAAAGAACCCAGATAAAATAAATCGAAATCATCGATTTTTTTATCAAATTCAAGGTCAGTTAAATATTACGCAACGAGAGTATTGCGTTTTTGCCGTATGGACACCGAAAAGCATAAAAACAGTGCGTGTAAATAGAGACGATGCTTTTTGGGAAACTAATATGCTGCCTTTCTTAAAACGCTTCTATCACGAATGCATGCTTCCGGAAATCTTGGACAGTCGCCATAACAGGCACATGCCAATAAGGAATCCGAGATATATTATAGAAGCGAAAGAAGAAGCAGCTAAAAAAATAAATAGTCGAAAAGATATTATGCAAGATACAGTAGAGAGCGAAAATGTCATTAGTGGCAAAAGAAGAACGTCTGACATTTCGCTGACGGAATCAGCAATTACTACTGCTGCAGTTCAAAATATAGAGCAGGATGATTGCGTTATTGTCAGTTATACAGACAAGCGGAATATAACTGAACACGATAAGGCAAATCATAGACAAATTCTAGATCAGATTGTTGCTTCTAATCTAGAGGTTAAAAAGAATGTCTTGCCTATATACAATAAACTAAACGACGGATCGTTAGATCGACTTTTACGCGTTATAAGAGAAACTTCTCATTTCGAAACTCAAAGTGTGCAATATTTAGAGTGTCCCCATATAATTGAAGCTAGTCATAGTGACAAAAGCTTACAAATAATTGGAGGAAATTGCACTGATCATTGGCGATGTATATTTTTTGACGGCACTAAACTTCACGTGTATGACAGTATACCTGGCTGTACATACGATAAGTTGGTAGCCAAAGAGAAAAATTACATACAACTTCGTTACCCGAAAGTTAGCCAAAGTGATTTTATTTTCGAAAAAGTTGACTCACAACCAGATGGTATATGTTGTGGAATTTACGCCGCAGCTTTTGCCACAACTGTAGCCTTAGGAGGCAATCCTTGTGATGAAAAATATTCCAAGGACATAAAGTGCATGAGACGACACTTTATGAAAATTATAGAGGGAAATAAACTGTTGCCTTTCCCAAGACGATAAAAACGTACGATCTAATATTATTTAGAAAGTTACGTACGCTCATTTAGAATAATTTACATACATTTAGAAAAATATTTGAAATATATCGAAAACATACCTGGGGAAAATAAAAAAAAATTAAAAAATTAAAAAAATAAAAAAATTAAAAAAAAATAAAAAAAATAAAAATAAAAATAAAAAAATAAAATAAAAATGAATGTCAGAAGCGTCTATTCGGACGGTACTGATTATAATAAAAATCAGATACGTCTATTCTGACGGTATTGACCAAAAATGCCAGAAGCGTCTGTTATAACGGTGCTGATTTATACAAATGTATTATTTGTAAATAAAAATCGGAGAGACGAAAAGATATTGGTTGCGTTCTCACGGAAATGGGCGTTGGAGGGGCCCATTTTATATTCTCAATATTTAAAGTCACATAATTTTGATTTTGTAATATTGTTTTGATACTTGAGAAAAAATGTACTGTAAATATATTTATTACTTTATGTTATAAATATACAAACAGTACATATATACATATATAATAAAAGTGTATATATATACTTTCGGTCAAATAAATATATGAATAACACCGAGAGCATATGATATTGTAAGAGCATATGATACTGTAAGAGCATATATACATAATGCACATATACATATGGATGTACAATTTTAATCTTTTCACGCAATTATTTTTTGAACCATTTGTTTTTTTTTTTAATATTTCAAATAAAACTTACTTTGTTTCAAAGCAGATATCTTACTACAGATACAGGTTTTGTCTAAGTAAAGGTGCCTCTGAGATTTAAAGTAATGTTAATTTTCTTAAATGAAAACAGAATAATAAGATAAATCAATTAATGTAAAGAAAACACATTGTTGCTTATCAAAAAAGACTTAGTTGTATATTGCAAATTGCATATTTTTTTTGCAAAACAACAATGTGTTTTCTTTACACCAGTTTTGTCTTATTATTTTGTACATAAAAGTGTAAGGTATAGCTTACAAAGAATAAATAGTTTACAAAATATTTTATATTTTATATCAAAATGTATCAGAATAAAATATGAAATATCGTATTAATTTTTTTGACAACCTAAATACTGTTATATGTAAAATAATTAGAAGAATTGTACTATAAAAGAATCATACAATTTTATTTAAAAAAAAATAACGATATTTATGTGACCAAAAATAGATTTTTTCGAAAATTAGTTTTATCATTATTTGTCCCCCTTGATATCCTACAACTTTTGTCTGAAATGTTTTTCCATATCTCATATTTTTCAAGAGATATATACATGTATTTGCTCGGACATTTATAGACAAACACCCAGTATATATACATACATACATACATACATACATACATGTATATATATATGTATGACAAACAGTAATACAGCATTGTCCACATAGATTTTTGTAGTAAATTTACCGCTCTACAAACAAGATCTCTTATCATTTTTTCATAAATTCAACCGTTCAAAAGATATTCAAAGTTAAAGTTTGATGAATTTTATAAAACTTGTTTTTGCTTCTTATGAATTTTGTATCATATCGACTATCAAAAATTATGAAATAATCAATACATATTTTTGTAGAAAATTTAACGATCTACAAAAAAGGTCTCTTATATATTTTTCATAAATATAACCATTTAGACGATAGGTTTAGTTTGAACTTTATGCCTTCATATCGTCTAAATGGTTATATTTATGAAAAAATATAAGAGACCTTTTTTGTACATCGTTAAATTTTCTACAAAAATATGTATTGATTATTTCATAATTTTTGATAGTCGATATGATACAAAATTCATAAGAAGCAAACACAAGTTTTATAAAATTCATCAAACTCTGAATATCTTTTGAACGGTTGAATTTATGAAAAAATGATAAGACATCTTCTTTGTAGAGCGGTAAATTTACTACAAAAATCTATGTGGACAATGCTGTATTACTGTTTGTTAGTTATAAAATTTTTTCTATCTTACTAAATAAAAAATAAAAAATCGCGATGAGCGACCTGTTAATATTAATATGGGCTAAAACTTTAACAGGTATCTTATTTTACCTTCCTGCAAGTATATATGCTATTCGTGAAATGAAAAAAAAGTTGCTCCAAAATGACACCCTAATATATATATATATATATATATATATATATATATATATATTAGGGTGTGTCATTATATATATATATGTATATATATGTATGTATGGGTGTGTCATATATATATATATATATATATATATATATATATGTATGTATGTGTGTATATAAACTTTTATTTCTTACAAATCTACATATATGTGTATTTATATCTATATAATATAGAGAATCGCAATAATAACATTAATATAATAATAATTATAATTTATAA
The DNA here is from genome assembly GCA_035220575.1 of Temnothorax rugatulus. Taxonomy (NCBI): domain Eukaryota; kingdom Metazoa; phylum Arthropoda; class Insecta; order Hymenoptera; family Formicidae; genus Temnothorax; species Temnothorax rugatulus. The sequence goes on along the minus strand of JASTWL010000427.1, from coordinate 79,907 downwards.
CTATTGTTATATTATTATTGTGATTCTCTATATTATACAGATATAAATATACATATATGTGTATTTGTGAAAAATAAGTTTGTACATATATACATATGTAAAACATATTAATGTTTTAATTACCACGTAATGCAATAATTAAATCATTTATTTCAAACTAATTAATAATTTGTAAAATAAGTAATTTATCTGAGATTATTATTTATTATTGAAAAAATTCGTAATTATTTTCCACAAATTATTAATTTTGAAATAAGCAGTAATTTATTTTTTACAAAATATTTATTATTTTTACAATAAAGAATTTATTTCTACCAATTACCAATATTTTTAATAAAAATTAATTCATTTTTGCCTAAATATTAATTTTCACGTAACTAAAAATTGTTGTCTGACAAATAACAAATTAAAATAATGAGTCATTTACTTTTGCCTAAATATTAATTTGTACGTAAATAGTAATTTTTTTACTAATTACTAATTTATTAATTTAATATTTTAATTTGTTGTCATTACTACTTTCGTGAATAATTATGAAAAATGGAAATTTATTTTTTGCCAGTTCCTAGCATATGCGCATACATTATACATATGCCTTATACTTCCGACATTGCATATATATGTACATATTCAGTACTTGATATACATATAAGCGTGGTTGTGTGTGTGTGTGTGTGTGTGTGTGTGTGTATGTATGTATGTATATGTATATACTACATTTATATAGTACATCAAGTACTAAATATGTACTGAATACGTTCCGTGTACTACTTTTCCTCTCCCTGCTCGTTCAGCTCCGTGCTTCAAGTCACACGTACGATACACGCTTCATGCGTATACGTATGTTGACATATACTGCACCGGCAGAAATTTTTGTCCCGCGATCGCTATGTAAACATATGTCAACACACGCATACACATGAAGCGCGTATCGTACGATTTGAAGCACGGAGCTGAGCGAGCAGGGAGAGGAAAAGTAGTACACGGAACATATTCAGTACATATTTAGTACTTGCTATACATATATGTGCACACACAACACACACACACACACACACGTATATCAAGTACTGAATATGTAGATATATATGCAATGTCGAAAGTGTAAGGCGTAAGGCATACGTATGTATAATGTATACGCATATACTAGGAATTGGCAAATAATAAATTTCCATTTTTCCGTAACATTGCATTGAATATTCTTCCAGAGTATATATATATATATATATATATATATATATATATATATATATATATATCAACACTCTGGTCAAGCCTCGGTTTCACGTGGTGCTCTTAGCGCACACGTACACGCACCGGCGGCCGCGGCCAAGTTCGGCGCGCCGAGCGAGCGAGCGAGAGAGAGAATATCATTCCCTACTTCTCGCTCTAACTCATTGTCAGCTGATGCGATTGAGGCCGCTACTCCAGCTAGCCCTACATTTGTATCCGTCGTATCCTAATATTTTATTTATTACAGGAATATTTCTGTACGTATAAGGGTACGTATATATATATATATATATATATATATATATATATATATATATATATATACATATATATTCCTGTAATAAATATAAAATATAAGGATACGTAAATATAGAGCTGCCTGGAGTATATAGCAGCCTCGATCGTATCAGCTGACAATGAGTCAGAGCGAGAAGGAGGGAATGATGTTCTCTCTCTCGCTCGCGCTCGCTCAGCGCGCAGCCGAACTTGGCCGCAGCTGTTGCGGTGTTGCCGGATAACGAATTCGAGTGCGTAAACAATCTCAGTGGACGGAACGATTCCGTCACGATAAACGTGCTTTACTGAGTTGGATACATTTTTGTGCTTTCGAACATATACTTATTGTGCTTGTGAACTGAAAACTGTGTACAAGTATTTATCTCTGCAGTTATAGCACTAATAATTGGCCTTTACTTCCGAATGGACCCTCCGATTGGAATGGAGTTTTGCGGGTGATTTTGTCACGATATCTAGATATTATTTATCGATGTCCCAATCGGAGGGGTGGTCCATTTGGAAGAACACCCAATAATTGTAATAATATAATGCCAGATGCGTCTATTCTGACGGTATTGGTTGCATGACTTGCATGTGAAATATTAGTTTTAAAGAAATGCCAGAAGCGTCTACTCTGACGGTACTGGTTGCATGTAAAATAGTAATTAAAAATAAATGTCAGAAGCGTCTATTCTGACGGTACTGGTTGCATGTGAAATAGTATATAATTACAAATGCCAGAAGTGTCTACTCTGACGGTACTGGCATATATAAATATAAGAATAAGCGTCTATTCTGACGGTATTGGTTGCATGTGAAATATTAGTTTTAAAGAAATGCCAGAAGCGTCTACTCTGACGGTACTGGTTGCATGTAAAGTAGCAATTGGAAACAATTCCCAGAAGCGTCTATTTTGACGGGACTGGTTTATATGTATAAATACCAGAAGCATCTAATCCGACGGTACTGGTTGCATGTAAAATAGTAATTATAAATAAATACCAGAAGCGTCTGTTCTGATTGTATTGGTTTCAATGAAAATCAAGAGCGTCTCTCGAGACGGTACTGGTAAAATAAATGTCGCGTCTATTCGGACGGTACTGATTATAATAAAAATCAGAAACGTCTGTCCTGAACGTCACTGACAACATAAAATGTCAGAAGTATCTATTTGGACGGTACTGATTATAATATAAATCAGATACATCCATTCTGACGGTATTGACAATAATGCCAGAAGCGTCTGTTATGACGGTACTGATTAAAATTTGTAAAAACAAATTTGTAAAAAAAAGTTTGTACATATATATATATATATATATATATATATATATATATATATATATACACTGAAAGAATATTCAGTGCAATATATGTTACGGAATAATAAAATCGGGCCTCGGTTGCACACGGTGCTCTTAGCACACACGTGTACACGCATCGGCAGGAATTTTTGTCCCGCGGCCGCTATGTAAACATACGCACACACACGAAGCGCGTATCGTACGTGTGACTTGAAGCACGGAGTCGAGCGAGCATGCCGAGTAGGGAGAGGAAACATAGTACATTGATGAAGAACGCTTCAAAGTATTTGTAGCGTCGAGTTTTCCTAGCCTCAGATTTTGCATCTTTAGCGCAAATCGGACGATTATGTATGCGTATGCCTACACACGTATGTGCCGCGGGACACCATTCCTGCCGGTGCGTGTACATACACGCCACGCACTTGTGTGCGGCACGGGATCCACCCGTGTCATCTGTGCCACACCGACATACCGTGGCCGTCGACACATTGCATGTGTGCGATGTATCATGTATTCTCAATACATGTCTGAAGATAATGTAGATAGATCGATAATGTAGGAAACGGGGTGATAGAAGTGTCGATATATATTATCGACATTTTTAGTTCCGCTTAGATGATGGCGCTATCCCGTCGGAGTTCGGCTTCCACTATAGGATCCCCTTAAGGAAGGTTGGTATTAAATTTGGCGATAATCGGTAAAGGGATTCTTTTTTAAAAATTTTTTGAATTTTTTTAGAAATGTCCGTGGTTGCTATAACTTTTACAAATTTTGAATTATTGGGCTATTTTTAATTTTATTATATTCTTCAGTCTTTTCTACCCCTATTTCATATATAATACTTTAAGATTAGGTTGATTATCAGTATATCTAATAATCGGTAAGAAAGTTTTTTCTCTATAAAATTTTGAATTTTTTGAGGATCGGTGAAGAGATTACCGATTTTTGCTTAAAAAGTGTACAAGATGTACATGTAATTTCATATAAAGTATGATTAAAATAAAGTTGTTTTGAATTTTGCGAGGGTCGGTGAAAGGGTAACTTTAAACCTTAGTTTGCTCATTATTCGTCTCTTTCTAATGGGGACAGTTAGACCATCTCAAGTCTCAATAATTAAGACTTCAAAAAATGATGAATTTGGCGATGATCGATAAAGGGGGTTTTTTTTTAATTTTGAATTTTTTAGAAATGTCCGTGGTTGCTCTAACTTTTGCAAATATTGAGATATCGGGCTGAATTTTTTTTTAATTGATAGAGTATCATTTAAGGAAGGTTGGTATTGAATTTGGCGATGATCGGTAAAAAGGTTCTTTTTAGAAAAATTTTTGAATTTTTTTAGAAATGTCCGTGTTTGCTATAACTTTTGCAAATTTTGAAGTATTGGGCTATTTGGTTTTGACAATTTAGTATCAATTATTGGCAACTTTTCTAATTCTATTATATTCTTCAGTATTTTCTACCCCTATTTCATATATAATTAGTTAAGATTTGGTTGATTAGATCCAGTTTTATAAAGTTTCTATGTATGTACGGATTCTCCGAAATTTTATAAATACCTTATTCTCTCTCTCTCTCTCTCTCTCTCTCTCTCTCTCTCTCTCTCGCTCTCTCGCTCTCTCTCTCTCCCTTATTTTGAACAATTTTTTTCTTTAATTTTTCTCTTTTTCTAAGGGGGACAGTTAGAACATCTCAAGTCTCAATAATTGAGACTTCAAAAAATGATGTTTTAGGATAAATAAAAAAGTGTGCAAGTAGAAACTTGCACATTGCTTCCTCATAGCTTTTAAGTGTGCAAGTAGAAACTTGCACATTGCTTCCTCATAGTTTTTAAGTGTGCAAGTAGAAACCTGCACATTGCTTCCTTATAGTTTTTAAGTTTGCAAGTAGAAACCTGCACATTGCTTCCTTATGGTTTTTAAGTGTGCAAGTAGAAACCTTCGCTCACAAAGCTTCCTCTATGAGGAAGCCAAAACAAATAAATACTAATAATTATACATCGAATAAAATACAAGCTTCCTCATAGAGGAGCTTTGTGAGCGAAGGTTTCTACTTGTTTAATTTGTGATATTAAAGAATGCTTATTAGCATCAGTTAATTGCGTTTAGAATTTGACGACCAATTTAATTTGTGACATTATTGTAATAGAGCGGGATAGCTGAGAGTAGATTAGAGAAAAGCATTAAAAACCATTGTAAAAGCCAAAAAATGAAAGTGAGCCAAAAAGGGCGAGTCAGCGGAGGGTACATCCGTGCGATGCGCGGGCAAAATAAATATATCTATCTATATATAGAGAGATTTTAGAGAGAAAAATATAACTTGGAAAAAAACCGTTTACAATCAAAAAAGTAAGAGAGAAGAGGGTTTAGGTAGGGGTCTATACTAAAAAGCTAGTGATTATATATAATCAGATCCAAAATTTGGCGCAATATGATCTTATCTTTATATATGGACACAGTATAAACTATAAACAGTAGCGACAGTAAGAGTCGGCACCTTTGATGTAGTGGTTTCAAGGTCGCATGACCCGCCACCATCTTCCTGATTGCATAAAACGCTTAAGAGAGAAAGAGAGAAAAGTATCTTTCTCTTTTAAGTACTTCCCGATACGCCTGACTCTTCTCTCTTTCAAAGCCCATCTTCTTTCCCCCTTCCTCCTGAGGAACTCGAAAAGTTCCGACGGATAGCCCAGTTCCTTGAACCTTCATATTTCCCTATTTCCTCAAACAGGTTCCTTTCCCCCGCGCTCTCCACCTCAACCATCCTCGATCGCGACCAATCACCCTCTCCCTCCTTGTCCACCTTGAGTATCGAAATACTCGGAGGAACTCCGACACATAATGTCATCCCCGTCTTCTAGTATAGTCTAATAGTCTAGTATAGTCTAGTATAGTCTAGTACAGTCTAGTATAGTCAATAGTCAATGTCATCCCCGTCTTCTATAGAGATAATCTACGAGTGCATAGATCTTTAGTTAATTAATTTAATAATCGCGTAGATTTAATTCCGGGGAGGGAAGGGTATTAATGTTCCAACGATAGCTGTGTTTCAAGTCCGACAAATAATCGGCGCGCAGTCTATTAGGTTGGAATATATGTATATGTACAGTATGTACATTGTAATTCGTTACTTCTTTACTTAAGTATAAAAAATATGAACACCAACACCTTGTTACGGCTCAACGCTCTATTTTCTTGGATTGATTTCTAATCTTGTGAGCCTTTATTATTATAAATTTAATAATCATTTGTCTAACTTTATATAACTTTGTGAAATCATAGACTTTTGTTATTGTTGGGAATATGTACGCTCCTGACCTTAGTTATTTTTTCATTTTATGATCGGTCGACGCGGTCGCCTATCGGCAACACTGTAAAACTAGCAGAGACGCGAGCACTTCTTGTCGAGAACAGTCGCCATTCGCCGTTACTGCGTAACCGATAGTTAGATATATCGAAAGGACCGTTCTGAATTTTATTTTACTGCATAACGCATTCTGCGACAGGTTATGGGCCCAGTCCCGCGTCCGAAAAAGTAGTATTCGGTTTGCGTGTGTTTCTCGAGGTTAGAGGATAGCGAGTTGCGTGTGTCCGTATCGCGAAATAACATTTTCGTCCTGTGTCGCGTATTGCCCGAAAAATGGAGAAACTGGTGTTGCCCAAATTTAACGGTGAAGATTTCGCGGTATGGCGTTTCCAAATCGAGTCGTACCCAGCGGTACACGATCTTCTGGAAGTCGTCGATGGCACATCGAAACGTCGGAATCCGTTGGAAGCGGCGAGACAATCAGAATGGGACAAGCTCGATCGGAAGACCCGATTGATTATCGGAAATGCCCTTGAGACGAATGTCGTGCGTCAGATTATGAATCTGAAAACGGCGAATGAAATGTGGACTCGACTTTCATCACTATATGAATTGTGAGACAAGACGACTGTTCATTTGCTACTGCAACGATTCTTCGATTACCGAATGGAAGAAGGTATGACCATCGGTCAGCACGTTTCAAAAATCGAAGAAATGGCTAGAAAACTAGAAGATTTTGGCTACAAACAAGATGAGGTTGCCATCGTTACAAAAACGTTACACAGTCTCCCGCCAAATTATCGACACGTTATCTCGGCCTGGGATTCTATGCCACCCGATCAGCAAACAATGGCAAATCTGTTACCGCGTCTACTCAAAGAAGAGGCTCTGGAAGCATCGATGTCTGGAATGACACTCGAAGATAAAACGCCTGCGGCTCTACTTCACAGGAAGAGTTGTGATAAAAAGGTCAAACCAAAGAAAGGTGACGCAAAACAAAAGGTAACGCAACAATCGAAAAAGTTCAACGGCGCGTGTTTTCGCTGCGGTAAAACAGGTCACCGCAAGTCCGAATGTCAGAAATCGGAAACGGCAGCTGAAGAGGCATCTGCAATAATCGATAAAAATGAATTACTGATGGCAAAGGTAGATGGCGTCGACAGCGTTACGGATGCATGGTTTGCCGACACGGGGGCATCGTATCACATGTTACCGCAACGCGAATTATTTCGGAACTTCGTCGAAATCAGTGATAATTCAGTAGTGATCACTGAATTGGGGAGCTCCATACTGTCCGGAGCAGAACGGTCGCGTGGAGCGACAGAATCGTACGATTATGGAAATGGCGCGAAGCATGCTGGCAGCAGCGAATCTACCAAGAAGCTTATTGTGGGGTGAAGCAGTGCGTACGGCAGCGCACATTCGCGTTCCACTTTCTCGACTAAACGGAAAGACCCCGTTCGAAGTTTGGACCGGCAATAAACCTGACGTTTCGCATCTACGCATCTTTGGAAGTCGTGCATAATGCACATAGATGAAACTCAACGGAAGAAGCTCGACAACAAGAGTAAAGAAATGGTGCTTGTCGGATACATGGTTGGACAAAAAGCATATCGTCTGTGGGAGCGCGGTACAAAGCGTGTGATCATTTCAAGAGACGTAATCGTTGCCGAGTCACCACCAAAACAAATTGTTGGTTTACTGGAACCAATTGGAATCGAAGATACTAAATTGGAGGTTAAATCCGAGACGAGCAGCGATGAAGAAAGTAAAACTTCGCTTACCAAATCAGTGGGCGTGAAGATGTTCAAACGCGTCAGTCAATAAATGATTCGATTGCTAATCGAACAAGGAACAAAACATCGATTTTCGCGATGATTGCTGAAGCGTTATTCATCGAGGGCACGCCTCAGACTGTAGAAGAAGCAAAGCAGTCACCTGATTCCAAACAGTGGGAGGCAGCTATGATAAAAGAATACGCATCGCTTATGAAGAACAATACATGGGAGCTAGTCGAACTTCCGAAAGATGGAAAGGCCATTCACAACAAGTGGATCTTCCGCATGAAGATGAAGCCCGACGGTAAGATCGATACAAGGCACGGTTAGTTATCAAAGGATGCTCACAGAGGGCAGGAATCGATTATACGGACACTTTTGCTCCGGTTGCACGATTCGAACCGTTCGAATACTGTTATCTATCGCATCAGTGAAGAATTTTGTGATATGTCAATTCGACATCAAAACAGCATTCCTGCATGGAGATCTTGAAAAAAACGATTTTCATGGTTCAACCAGAAGGTTTTAATGATGGAAGCGGTCGCGTGTGTCGATTACTTAGGAGTCTCTACGGCCTGAAGCAGGCACCACGACAATGGTATCACAAATTAAGTGACACACTGAAGATGTTTGGAATGAGACCAACGAATTATGACCCGTGTATTTACTCAAATTCGGATGGCTCATTATTACTTACTTTATACGTTGATGACGGACTAGTAGCTGGACAGTCCGAGAGCAAAATAAATAAACTGCTCGCAATGCTAAAGCAGAAGTTCGAGACCACTGACTTGACAGCTGATTGCTATCTCGGAATCGAAATTCAACGTGATCCTAAAGCAAAGAAAATTTAAATTCATCAGTCAGCCTACACACGCAACGTGTTACGAAGATTCGAAATGGTTGGTACGTTAAAGAAATGGGACCGATGGAAGAGGCGCGAAATGCTGCAGATGATCAGCCCGATCGAAGTAAGCGCGTAAGAGCTTTCGCTCTATGACGCGCGCCCGCCTGTGTCGATTAATCCAATTCCGGATAATTACCCCCAGGGACTTGCGGCGTCGAACTTGCGAGTCCACTAAAATCGTTTAAATTAAAATTTTTTTAATATCCGAATTAGGGGGTTGAAAGATGAATTATACATATATATATATATATATATATATATATATACACACACACTGCTAAAAAAAATTAGGAGATCACTTTTTGTCAGTAAATTTTTGCCGATTTTTAAACTGTAATTACTCAGCGAATAATTAACGTAAAAAGAAGTTTAAAAAAAGATTTTACAGGGCAAACTCTCTATTATAAGGTGCTTTTGTTCAGTTTTTACTCAGGTTAATACTCAAAGTCGTGGTCAGCTTTTAATAAGGACGTATTTGAGATATCCAAAATCTTGAAATTTGCAGTCTTTCACCGCCTAACCAAAAAATTGACGAACATAATCATTAATACCATCTCAAAGTACGGACTTTGCCCTTTCAAATGAAAAAAAGCGAGATATCACAATTTAAAGTAACCCCTGTTTTTTTACGATTTTAGCACGATACTGCCGGCATTTGCGTAACCTGATGTGCACCACGGGGAGGTTGCTCGGTCGGATTTTGCACATTATGTATGTATGTGTATATGGAGTGTACATGTAACGGTCTTTTTTTAGTAAGAAGTGTCGCCATATCACGCGTATCGCGTAATTTTGATCTCATATTGATGCATTTTTTTACATCAGATTGAAGAGGCAAATTTGGAATAAAATTTCTCAATCTGATGTAAAAAAATGCATCAATATGAGATAAAGATTGCGCGAGATAATACGGCAAAGAGATGACAACATTTCTTACTAAAAAAAAACCTCTACATATTATACTCACATACACATGTAAACTCCATACACGTACACATACATGATGTGCAAAATCCGACCGAGCAACCTTCCGTGGTGCACATCAGGTTACGCAAACGCCGGCAGTATCGTGCTGAAATAAAAAAAAAAACATTACTTTAAATTGCGATATCTCGCTAAATAATCGGCGTAGGACAAAGTTTTTTTTTCATTTGAAAGGGCAAAGTCCGTACTTTGAGATGGTATTAATGATGATGTTCGCCAATTTTTTTGTTAGGCGGTAGAAGACTGCAAATTTCAAGATTTCGGATATCTTAAATACGTCCTTATTCAAAGCTGACCACACCTTTGAGTATTAACCTGAGTGAAAATTGAACAAAAGGACCTTATAGTAGAGAGTTTGCCCTGTAAAATTTTTCTCTAAACTTCTTTTTACTTTAATTATTCGCTGAGTAATTACAGTTTAAAAATCGGCAAAAATTTACTGACAAAAAGTGATCCCCCATTTCTTTTTTTAGCAGTGTTGCGACGCTTTTTCCTCCGGTCTCGCTATCCGGAGGAGGGCTATCGTGGATTAACTTACCGATGTACCAACTCTCACTTAATCTGGGCGCCAGGCGCGACTATGCACGCCACCGAACACAATGCTACGATTAATTTATTCGCGAATTTTCCCGCAGACTCAGGGCTGGGCTTTTGGCTGGCAGGAATTTGGAGCGGGGCGATACGCAATTAGAGCACACACAGAAATAACAGAGAAATAATATATTTGAAAGAAAAGAAAACAAAGAGAATATATTAGAGATAGAAGTGTAAACAGAGATAGATGAGATATGCGAAATCAATCGGAATATTTACGGTAGCGCGATACTTAATAACTAAGACGAGGTAACGGACGCGAATACTTGAAGACTACCGTAAGACGACGAACGCGAATGTGTTGCCGGATGACAAACACAAATACCTGACGAACGCGACTGCTTAGCGCGATATTAACGCGAAGATCCTACGAACGCGACCGCTTAGAAAGCGCAAGATTTTAACGCAAATACTTAGAGCTAACGCAAATCACCCGCGATAACATAACTCAAAGAAGCCGACGCGATTGATATGCCGGCTGATCCGAACGTACCTCAAAGGTACCGACGCAATTAACGAATTTTCATCGCGAGTTCGACTCGACGATTCCGCACGGACGAATACTCTACAACGCGACACAACCAAGTACGCTATAACACGACATATACAACGCGGCCACATGCCACGTGCACAAAACCTATGTGACTTTCGCTGGTGGCACTCGGGCGTTTGCGATCCCGTACGCAACACGAAACACGAAATTAGACACGTATCGCGGACGATCCCGCGGTCAGCCAAGCGAATCCCGTCTCGCACGAAGTCCGGCGATTCCTATCTCAGGGCGTCCCCCGGGCGTCTGCGGTTGTCACTGGCCGTTGGTGCCGAGCGCGGGGTCGAATCTCCATGGGCGCCCGCCGTGGCTAACGGGGAGGCACGGACGCGGCCCGACCGACAGCCACGTCTCCCAGCCACGTCTCCTTGTCCTCTTAATTTCCCTCGTTGCGGCTCATGGCCGTTATAAATGTGCTCCGGTCATCCCTGGCAATCTTTCCTACGAACTTAAATACTAAAATTATTCTAAAGTTAGGACCCCTTCCCCGCTCTGCGCGAGGGAGCATCCCCGAATTCCCCTCGGTCGAGCCCGTCCGGAAAGTGGACGCGACTTGTCACGTCACAGTGTATATATCAGTTATACATATACACATATATATATATATATATATATATATATATATATATATATATATATATGGGGCATTCTTTCTCAACGAGAGACCTCCCGCCCCCAAAGTTGGTTTTGACGTAAAGAGTTCTAATATGGCTTAAAATTTAGGTAATTATATCTACTTTTAAGTGCAAAGTGGCAAAATAAAAAATTCAAGATGGCCGATCCAATATGGCGGACAATGTACATAAAATTGCTTAAATTCGCTTGAAACTCGTTACTCGGGGGTTTTTGGTGTGCATATATATATATATATATGCACACGCACACACACACACACACACACACACACACACACACACACACACACACACACACACACACACACACATGCACATGGATCAGTATGTATATGGAACCGAAAATCTATTGTTATTTGCACATGTTAAACAAGGATGGAATGATTCACTTTGTCATTCGTGTCCCTTGCTGGAAACGTCCTCGGAGTATAGTAGAACTGATTCGTGCGATATAACTGTCTCGGATTCGGAGTGAAAACTGCTTCGTGCAATGAAAAATGTCTCGGACTGGATCGGAAGTGACTCGAAGTGCGCAAAGTCGCGATTTTTATATGAAATTATTGTAAGGCGCAAATAATAAAGAGTGCCGATTTTGATCTTGGCGGTATGTGGCCGCATGAAGGCGGGCCCAATAGTCGACGGAAGGAGAACGCGAGAGGGCGCGATAGCCTGACGAGTACGATAATGGCGTGCGTAGAGAGAGGATCGTGGCGCGTTGCGGAAGTGTGAGTCCCGGTTGTCGAAGCGATCATTCGAAGTACAGGGTCGTGATTGACTGTCGTAGTTGTGTGTGCGGTCGCGCCTAGAATAAGGTGCATACGTCTGTCGCAAATACGAAGAATAAAGTGGTCATCATTCTTATTCCCTTTGTGCTTGTTCCTTCCCGCTCATTCGACATTCTTTCCGGTTACTTCACACAGCCATCCTGTCTATCCTATCGAAAACTAGGAGAATATATCCCAAGAAAGAAGAGGGATTCTTATAGAGCCAATCTATAAAGCGCTCTATTTTACAGCTTCAGAAGTGGGATGCCAGCTCAGCTCATTCTCATTAATTGTGGCTTCTCGATCTTTCTCGACCGCCATCTTGGTCACGTAAACGGCGGGTAAAATTCCGTTCGTCGTGTACTGTCGTACCGATCGTCGTTCAGCGCCGCACGCTATCTCTATCTCTCTCGACCGCCATCTTGGTCACGTGAACGTGTCGTACGCCATCTCTGTCTCTCTCGACCGCCATTTGGTACATGTAAACACAGGCGTGCCGATCGACGTGGATGGAACGGCAGCGATTGGAGTCGCTTAAGTACAAGGAGCTCCGTGAAGAAGTGCTGCGTTACGGGCTTAAACCGTCGAAAACTCGGGTCGGGTGCCTAGATACGATAATGTCGCACCTCGAACGCGATGGACAAAACAGTGATTCGCATGGCGACGGGCGAGCCGCGCATGACGCGTTGCGCTCTGACATTCCGGGTGAAAACACAGTGCGAGACGGTGCAAATGTCACAGTGAATCCGGCGCCGAGTGACATGTCACAATTGTGTACATTGCTCACGCAGTTGTTGTCCAAATTAAGTGGGGGAAGTAACATGGCACAAGCGTCATCCCCAGTAGCCACAACCACGTTTGTACAAGCGGATTACAGGAATTCGCCATTGCTGCCAGGTTCGCAAGGAAGTACCGGCAGTACGCCACTTTATACAGGATCGCCGGCACAGGCTGTCAAGCTGTTAGCCAATCAGCTTCCAGATTTTTCCGGCTCAGAAGACTGTGATGTTGATCTGTGGATCGAAAAAGTAGAATGTGTGGCTCGTATTCATGGAGTACCGGACAGTGTTATTCTCCTTGCCGCGACGAGTAAACTTTCGAAATCCGCGCGTAAATGGTTCGATATGAGTACCGGCTCGATTAACGAATCATGGTTCGTGTTTAAAGAAGCTTTAACACGTCGCTTCAAAAGAACGGTATCATTCCAATCAGTGATGTGTAAAGTGGAAGCTCGTCGATGGATTCATACAAAAGAATCGTTCCAAGAATATGCCATGGACAAATTGGCGATTATGCAAAGGCTCAGGCTTCCAGATCGGGAGGCTATCTCGTATCTTATCGCTGGAATTGGCAGTAACTCTCTTCGGGGCATAGCTACGGCCCTGCAGTCTGAAACCGTTGATCAGTTCTTGGAGAAGATGCACGACATCTCACGTGCGTTCAACGACTCTGGCCGTAGGTCTCCAACTTCTCGCCAGAAACCCATAAACAAGAACAGCACGACTGGGTCGTCTGTTAAAAGCGAGCATCAGCAGCAGCCATCGAAGAAGGAGGAATTCTGCGTCTATTGTAAAAACAAAGGCCACGATCGTTCAAATTGCTTTAAGTTAAAGAAGAAGGAGCAAGGATCACACCTCGCCTCTTCGCAGTCGTCGTCTTCACCGGTAGCAGCCGTCGAGGAGAAACGAGAGGACACCGATTCTGTGGTTGCGTTAGTAACAGAAAGCAGAATAATCGAAACTTGTGACTCGTCAATTAAAATTGTAAGCATTGACGGAAAACCTTGTAATCTTTTGGGTCTCTTGGATACGGGGAGTCCTATCTCTTTTATAAAATCGTCAATTTATGATACTCATTTTAATCCTAAAGTAAATCTCAACGTTTCTGATCGATCGTATAAAGCTATTAATAATACACCTATTCCAATAATGGGCACAGTGATTACCAAAATTAAAGTTGAGCCTCTTCCGGATCTTGAGGCGAAAATTCGGTTTCATATTTTTTCTTGTAACTCCGTGGAAATTGATGTGATAATCGGTCGCGATTTTCTAAATGATCACCGAATTAAATTGCTGTACGATCCGGTGGAAACTGATTCGGATAAGCTCAAGCTGTTGTCGTATGTAGCGTCAGCGGACGTTCTTGAAGACGTTTTAGATAAGTCAAAGCTACATTTGGAAAATGTTCAGACAGACTTTGACCGCGAAGTCGAACAGAAATTGATATCTACATTAGAGGAAGTAGAAAGTACGGAGGTATCTCCTATCCAAGACGATCATTGCGTTAAAGTCTCGTTGAAGGACGAATCAATTTATGCGTATGCTCCGCGTCGGTTTGCATGGGGCGAGCGACTTCAAATTCGCGAAATAACCGACGATCTCCTTGCTCGCGGAATCATTAAGCCCAGTACCTCTCCTTATTGTGCGCGAGTGGTCCCGGTGCGAAAGAAAAATGGTACTCTACGTTTATGTGTAGATTTGCGTCCACTAAATGAGAGGGTAATCAAACAAAAGTATCCTTTTCCTCTCATTGAGGACTGCCTAGCGCGGTTGAGCAACAAGAAGGTTTTTTCGTTATTAGACCTTCGTGATGGTTTTCATCAAATAAGGATTCATCCTGAGCATACTCTTTTCTTTTCTTTTGCCACGCCTGATGGGCAATTTGAATTTAATCGACTTCCGTTTGGTTATTGCGAAGCTCCCGCGGAATTCCAGCGTCGTTTGGTTCAAATCCTACAACCTCTAATAAGGAACGACAAAGTAATAGTCTATATGGACGATATTTTGGTGGCGTCCTCCACCATAGAAGATAACCTTGATACTCTAAGTCAAGTCTTGTTGTTGCTCAAACAATACGCTTTTGAACTCAATTACCAAAAATGTAAGTTCCTGAGAAAAACAGTCGAGTACCTCGGGTACATTGTTTCTGCCGAGGGCATTACTCTAAGCGATAGACACGTAGAAGCGGTGCGAAGTTTTCCTCAGCCCCGTAAGGTAGTCGAGGTTCAGCGATTCCTAGGGTTGACTAATTATTTTAGACGGTTCATAAAGGACTACGCCAAAAAGGCTAAACCACTTCATAATTTGCTCAAAAACAATGCGGAATTTTGCTTTGACGAAGACTGCCGCAATGCATTTGAAATGTTAAAGTCAAATTTAACTTCATATCCACTTTTGAGTCTTTATAATCCATGCCACGAAACGGAGCTCCACACTGACGCCAGTGCCACTGCTCTAGCAGCAATATTGTTGCAAAAGCAGCAGTCTGGGCTGTGGTCTCCTGTAGCCTATTACAGCCAAGTCACAAACAAAGCGGAGGTAAACTATCATAGTTTTGAGCTCGAGATGTTGGCGGTGGTAAAAGCGGTGGAGAGATTTCACATATACCTATACGGAATAAATTTTACAATCATTACGGATTGTCACGCTTTGGTATATGCTGTTAACAAAGCACACCTCAACCCTCGGATAGCTCGCTGGACGCTACGGCTCCAAAACTATGAATTTAAAGTTATTCATCGCGCCGGTAGTAAGATGGCGCATGTCGATGCGCTTAGTCGCATAGTTGCGTTAACGGAAGCGATACCGTTAGAACGAGAGCTGGAGATCCGTCAGCTCCGAGATTCGCGTTTAGAAACAATTGCGAAGGAATTAGAATTCCAGGATAACGATAAGTTCGAGCTCATCGACGGGCTAGTATTTAAGAAGGGTCCGGATAAACCTAAGTTTGCGATCCCCGAAGCGATGATCGGACAGATCATTCGTATGTATCATGATGACATGGGTCATGTGGGGGCAGAGAAAACTATACAGGGTATTTGTGCTAACTACTGGTATCCCTCGTTACGCAAGAAAGTCCAAGATTACATTGGCAATTGTCTGGTTTGCTTGATGGCAAATCACGGTGTTAACTCGAGAGAAGGTGAATTGCAGCTGACAGATAGTCCGACTGTTCCTTTTCATGTCGTACATACAGATCATTTCGGTCCTATTTTGGAGTCTAAGAATAAATTCAAGCACATATTGTTAATTATCGATTCCTTTACGAGATTTACGTGGTTATACGCTGTGAAAACAACCACTTCTAAAGAAACTATTAAGCATTTTTCGGAACTATTCGGAACTTTTGGTAACCCATCTATATTGGTATCAGATCGGGGCACTGCGTTTACTTCTCAGGAGTTCACCGAGTTCCTTTCCAATAGAAATATTAAACACAGACAGGTAGCGGTGGCAGCACCATGGGCCAACGGCATGGTTGAGCGGGTGAATAGGTTTTTAAAATCAACCTTAAAGAAATTAGTGGATGAAAAACATTCATGGGTATCTGTGTTGAATACTGTTCAATATATTATGAACAACACCTTTCACTCCTCGATCAAGTCGACTCCTGCTAAACTGTTATTAGGATTCGAACAAAGGAATCATGCGGATGCACTTTTAGTACAAACGTTACGATCAATCGTTAACGATGATTTGTGTGTAAGTGAGGAACGAGAGACATGCCGAGACATAGCGATTGAAGCTACTGAGAAATTAAAAGCTTATAATAAAATGTACTACGACAAGAAGCATTTGAAGCCTTCTAAATACAATCCGGGAGACTTAGTTCTCATTAGGGATGCGTCTTCCAAACCGGGAGAAAGCAGAAAACTTAAACCAGTTTATAAGGGTCCATACCAGATAGATAAGGTGCTGGACAAAAATCGTTTTGTCGTTAAGGATATCCCTGGCTATAATGTGACCGCCCGTCCTTATAACTCGATTCTCTCAACGGATCGCATTAAGCCATGGATAAAACCTATAGTCGAGTCGGAAGATGAGTAAAAATATTAATAATCCTATCAATAACCCTATCACTATGTATTTTGAAAATAATATATATTGTATTCTATTCCAAAGAAATTCTGATAAACTCGATATTATTTTTAGCATATTATAACCGTTGCGAAATTGCTTTTAAGTATATTATTGTATTGTGTTAAGCATATCATTTATTGTAAAAGTATTTTATTTCCATTTAAGAGAATCCGTCCTGCGGGAAAATGCAATTATTTTGTTTGTTAAATCAATTATTAGTTAAGTTCCAGATTATAAGACATTCGGGACGAATGCAGTTTCAGGCTGGCCGAGCTGTAAGGCGCAAATAATAAAGAGTGCCGATTTTGATCTTGGCGGTATGTGGCCGCATGAAGGCGGGCCCAATAGTCGACGGAAGGAGAACGCGAGAGGGCGCGATAGCCTGACGAGTACGATAATGGCGTGCGTAGAGAGAGGATCGTGGCGCGTTGCGGAAGTGTGAGTCCCGGTTGTCGAAGCGATCATTCGAAGTACAGGGTCGTGATTGACTGTCGTAGTTGTGTGTGCGGTCGCGCCTAGAATAAGGTGCATACGTCTGTCGCAAATACGAAGAATAAAGTGGTCATCATTCTTATTCCCTTTGTGCTTGTTCCTTCCCGCTCATTCGACATTCTTTCCGGTTACTTCACACAGCCATCCTGTCTATCCTATCGAAAACTAGGAGAATATATCCCAAGAAAGAAGAGGGATTCTTATAGAGCCAATCTATAAAGCGCTCTATTTTACATTATGGAGGCGGGATTAATTTTTAACATGATTCGATTGGCGGAGTTCTCTTCCGATTATGACCTATAGGTTTCGGTTTTCCGCCTATCCCTTGGCGAGTTACCGAAAAATCGTGATTGCGTATGAAGCAATTTCTAGTTAGCGGTTATGCATTGGCGAGTTCGTTAACACCCTGCCCTTTGACTGTCCCTTCGAGAGACTTAGCTTTATCAATTACTGTGAGGCGTGAATCTAAGGTCATATCCGCGTTTCATGGAAAGGCGCGAGATCAACGCGCCCTTTTGACCACGTGACTCGAGAGTTCCCAGATCCTTATAAAAGTTTTAATTTATAGCGACCCATGCCCGGAAATTTTGAGATAATAGAAATTTCGTGCTTCATTTCGTGGAATTAGAAAAAATGCGACAAACCAGTTTATAATTTGCCTATTTTATTAGGTTCGAATCTTCGGGAAAATTTCGTCATTTACTCTTTAATGAGCGATGACAGTCGAGTTGCATCTTCTCGCCAATCGATAACCGCTATTTATGTTTATGGTTTCTGTCTTTTTCGTATGATGAGAGTAATTCCACAAAAGAAAGAAATCGTGGAGTCCACAGGACGTAACACATCCAAACACATCATCAATATGTGTGTTTAAAACACCTTTTTGAAAAAAGGTAAAGAAAGGGCGTCGTGTTTGCGCCCTGTTATGCGTAGCTATTGCGCGAAACAATGTTGTTTTAATCTATTTTGGCTACAAAAGTAGTGTTATCAGACATCGTGCCAAGTAAGCATGAATTTATAGATATAAAATTTAATCCTTTCTCACATAAATATATAATTTAATTCTTTTATCGTACTTATACTAATATAATAATAAAATATTTAATGTAAAAGAACTTGTTAATGAGCATGAAAAATTGTGTTTACCATGATATTTAATTCTTTTATTATTATGCCTATTAAAATAACAGACTACTTCGTCCAAAAAAACTTGGCGTTGCTAAATATAAGTATTTATTCAAATCTTAAGTCTACTTCGCACGTATATCTATTTACATTTTAAATTAAACTCGATCTTCATTCACACAAACTTCACACATGCACACGAAACATTTGCATGAATATTTGTTTAGTATTTTAGAAGAGGACCTAGGTAGCACATATTAGTTTCATATACGTTTTTTGAACGTATACATAGTTTCATAATCGTAAAGAACCATTAAGAAACGTTTGAACAAAG
The DNA here is from genome assembly GCA_035220575.1 of Temnothorax rugatulus. Lineage (NCBI taxonomy): Eukaryota > Metazoa > Arthropoda > Insecta > Hymenoptera > Formicidae > Temnothorax > Temnothorax rugatulus. The sequence continues at coordinate 60,769 of JASTWL010000427.1, read as the reverse complement.
ATGTTTTTGAAACCACATGATTTAAGAAACGTATTTTTTACGTTTCTACAGTTAACAAAAATATTTCTTAAATTTTTCCTTTTAAAATTATAATTTGCTTTATATATATATATATATATATATATATATATATATATATATATAGGTATATATACAGGGTGGACCATTTTAATCCATCCAGTCGAATATCTCGAAAACCAAGCCCGGGGGAGAAAAATGATACAGACAAAAGTTGTTTGGTTTCGAGGGGGCCATAAGATGGTACCATTGGTTTGACCTTGAAGAATTATTTGAAGGTCACATGAAGGTCACCTCAATTTTTTTAAATGGCATCCCCTATTTTTTATTACATATTCTTGTAGCTGACCTCGAGAGCTTTCCAAAACACTATAATCAAATGTTTCTTCATTAAGTACTTTTCGAGTTATAAACTCCAAAGTTGCAGTTTGAAAAAATTCAAAATATCTCGTAAAGTATTCACTTTCCGATAGTCTTATCTTATCATGTCCAGATCTTGCCTTGACTGGCTGGATCATACTCGGATCTTACCTTCACTGGTTGGATCATATCCAGATCTTGCCTTGACTGGTTGGATTATATCCGAATCTTATCTTTACTGGTTGGATCATGCCTAGATCTTACCTTCACTGGTTGGATTATATCCGAATCTTATCTTTACTGGTTGGATCATGCCTAGATCTTACCTTCACTGGTTGGATCATGTCCCGGTCTTGCCTTGACCGGTTAGATCATGTCCAAATCTTGCCTTGACTAGTTGAATCATGTAAGATAAGACTATCGGAAAGTGAATACTTTACGAGATATTTTGAATTTTTTCAAACTGCAACTTTGGAGCTTTATAACTCGAAAAGTACTCAATGAAGAAACATTTGATTATAGTGTTTTGGAAAGCTCTCGAGGTCAATTACAAGAATATGTAATAAAAAATAGGGGATGCCATTTAAAAAAATTAAGGTGACTTTCATGTGACCTTCAAATAATTCTTCAAGGTCAAACCAATGGTACCATCTTATGGCCCTCTCAAAACCAAACAACTTTTGTCTGAAACATTATTCTCTCCCGGGCTTGGTTTTCGAGATATTCGACTGGATGGATTAAAATGGTCCACCCTGTATATATATATATATATATATATATATATATGGGGCATTCTTTCTCAACGTCACACCCCCCCTGCCCATTTCAAATTTTGGTTAAAAAAACTTTCATTAGGCTCAAATTACAGCAAATTTTATCTATTTTTCCATGCCGTGTGGCAGTTTTAAAAAATTCAACATGGCTAACCAAAAATGGCGGATAAGTGTAACTGCAACTTGAAATACGAGATTAAAATATGTGGATTTTCATGACACTTGGTACGTAAAGGTTTTTGGGGTCGCTGAATACGAATCTGAAGTCAGTTGTTCAAAATTCAAAATGGCGGATCCAATATGGCGGACGATTTTTAAAAAAAAGCGATCCAATTTGCTTGAAAGTTGTTCGCGGCATCGAGCGACCACGCGGCTGTACGCAATCGTTACGCTCGCACGCGTCGAAATCTTGCAAAATGTAGTTCGTACTAATTATAAGGAGATATAAGATTCGTATTCAGCGACCCCAAAAACCTTTACGTACCAAGTGTCATGAAAATCCACATATTTTAATCTCGTATTTCAAGTTGCAGTTACACTTATCCGCCATTTTTGGTTAGCCATGTTGAATTTTTTAAAACTGCCACACGGCATGGAAAAATAGATAAAATTTGCTGTAATTTGAGCCTAATGAAAGTTTTTTTAACCAAAATTTGAAATGGGCAGGGGGGGTGTGACGTTGAGAAAGAATGCCCCATATATATATATATATATATATATATATATATATATATATATATATATATATACTTAATAGCCTTTTTTGAAACATTTAAATTTATAAAGCTTAAGACGTATGAATCGGTCTAACTGGCAATAATTTATTACTATATTGGTCATTATAGTCGTCAAGACGATACGACCGTAATTTGGTTCGATTATCGTCAAGGCATACTTTTTGACCAAGAATTTAGTCATTATAAATTGATATGATTTTTGATGCTTAATTTGGCATCTCATTTAAATAATTAAATTTATTGCGAAAAATATTACCTCAGCCAAGATTCGAATCTGGAACTTCCCTCATTCCGTGAAGGGTGTTGTACCAGATTGACACTGAGGCAACCTCAGCCAGGATTAGAACTGTATTGAATTCAAATTTATATTGCACTAATTATTGCACAAAATAAATCATTTTATCCATGCACATATATTCCACTTATTTACTTAAATTAATTTTGTCCTATCGGTCTTAATCTATTTGTCATCAGACAAATTTGAACTTAGAAAACTTCCAATAGTTGCAAAATAAACGTTCTGCTGAATGTGGCCATTGAAAGAACGTTTATATGTTTGTTCTGTTTTAAAGAACTTCCTAAACTGGTGCACATCAGTAGTGCAATAGGAGAGATTGGGGCTCGTTGGCACAGTTTTCACAATTTCGGCATTTGATTTTTTAAATAACTAATCATCATGATTAAACACTAAACAGTACTATAGAATTTTTTTCTTTTTTTATTGTAATACTTGGTTGATTTAAATAAAACTTTGGGAAAAGTATCTATGTCATAAAAGAGATATTTTGTGATAACTTTTCCATTGTTTCTTTTGCCATAAATACATAAACAGAACGCATGCCAGCTTGACCCTTGTACCAACGAGCCTCGATCTGTCCTATAAGTTAAAGTAAGACAAGTATATTTTGTTTCACTCTAACTTATTGCACGAATGTTCCCGTAGTCTAGGAATTTTTTCGAAAAAGAATAGACGCCATAAATGGTATATGCATGTATAAAGCTTCTAAAATATTCTCATGCATGACGCATGTCTCAAAGACGTCATAAACACGTTCAAAAGACGTGAAAAGTAGGAATTTTAAAATTTCTTTATTATTAAAAAAACGTTTCTATAATAGTTTGTTAAACATTATTTTATCAGGAAAAATACGTTCCATCGAACGTTTTTTGAATGGACATTTTTACTCATGAGAAACGTGTCTAGAAATCAGTTATAAAACGTTTCGAAAAAACGCTTATAAAACATTGCTGAAACGTGTATGTGCTACCTGGGTAACGCCAAGTTTTTTTGGACAAAATATTCTGTTATTTTAATAGACATAGTAATAAAAGAATTTAATATCATGGTAAACACAATCTTTCATGCTCATTAACAAGTTCTTTTACATTAAATATTTTATTATTCTATTAAGTACGATAGAAGAACTAAATTATATGTTTGTGTGAGAAAGGATTAAATTTTATATGTATAAATTCATGCTTACTTGGCACGATGTTTGATATCACTATTTTTATAGCAAAAATAGATTAAAACAATATTGTTTCGCGCAATAGCTACGCATAATAGGACGCGAACACTTGGCGCTCTTTTTTTACCTTTTTTTAAAAAGGTGTTTTTATGGTATATAAAATTATATGTTATTTAGATCTTTTCATATCCAATAATGTATTTTTACATATATCTAATCATATTATACACCCTTTCTTTCTCGGGCAATGTGTTATTTATATAAATAAGTTTTTAGGAAAAAAGGACACTATTTTAATGAAAAAATGCCGGCAGTCTAAAGGTTAATATAAAACCAGATGCATCTGAATTTCTTACAACTTTTTGTGCAAAACGTGATAAGGACATAAAAAAACTTGTGAATCTCTACTACAAATTCCCCCAGACTGAAGCCTTAGTGTGTTCGGAGCAGTGGTGGAAGAACGTTGCCAAGTCAATTTATGGGTTACGCTAACCCACTGCACTGGTAACATTAGGAAAGTCGTGATTCTCCGAAAGCAAATATTGTTTCGAAGTGCAAGTGCGAGTGCTGTTTTTAGAAAGATACATGAGCTTTTATTTTGAAAGTTATTTCTGAAAATTGAAATGTAACAAAATATTTTAATAATTTAAATATATATATTTTTTATAGAAAATTAAAAGTGAAGCGTGGCATCGGTTTGTCTCAACAACTTCTTGGAGCAGACTGCGATTTTCTTAAGTAAGAATAAATAAATAATTATTCAATTTCATCGCTACAATATGATAATATATTCAAGTCATATAATAAACAAATATTTGTTATAAAATAAATATTTATTTCTTATATGTATTTTTATGGAATTTTATATCTATCTATTCTAATTATACAGGGTTAAACGGTCAAACTTGAAATATGAATTTAGGATCACAAAACAAACAAAATTTCCTTTCGAGGTGCTTGCAAACGATTCGTTTACTTCTGAAGTTACAGAACTATTGGGAATAAATAATTTCAAAATAATGTAGGTTTATCCTCTTTACAGTACTCAAAATTTACCGTAATTAAAATTAAAATAATTATCAAATAAATTTTCATTTCTTCGGCTATAATTGGCACTCAATCATCATGACGACACGATTTGCAATAATTGTTTGATTATTGGAAATTTTGAATAAACAGTAATCAAAATTTCCAATAATCAAACAATTATTCTTTTTACTTAATAGTAATCCAAATTTATAGTAGCCAAACTTAAAATAATTATTTTCTTTACTACTAAACATTAATCAAAATTAAAATAATTATTCTCTTTACTTCTTAACAGTGTTGGGCAAAAGGACCCCGCACTAATCATATAGGAAATGGAATCTCAGTAAAATTGTCTAAATTTTTAATATGTTGTAACTTATGACCTTCTGAACAAAAAATGTAATGGGCTCAAGGCCAACCTATGGACAGTTTTTAAGCTACAGCCAGTCAAACATGTAAAATTCAGGTCTGCGAGCATTGTATCTTTACTCCTGGCATAGGACGATCTAGATAACTCAGAACAACATGGACGCCACGCATACGCGCGCGCGCACGCATGCACGCGCGCGCGCAGGTGTGTGCGCGGGTGTGTGTGTGTGTGTGTGTGTGTGTGTGTGTATGTGTGTATGTGTGTATGCGTGACGTCCATGTCGTTCTGAGTTATCTGGGTCGTCCTGGGTTATGTTTGACTGGCTGTAGCTCAAAAACTGTCTATAGGTTGTCCTTGAGTCCATTACATTTTTGACGTAGAACTACGTCTTTCCCGTATAGGAGGGGGGTAACTTCGGGTGCACGACTGCAACATTTTCTTGCAACGTTTTCTTGCAACGTTTTCTTGCAACGTTTTCTTGCAACGTTTTCTTGCAACGTTTTCTTGCAACGTTTTCTTCTTGCAACGTTTTCTTGCAACGTTTTTTGCAACGAAAACATGCAACACTAATATTTCTCGAAATATTACCAGAAGTATATGAAATAGGGGTAGAATTTTCCGGGGAGTGCCATGATGTGTATAGTTTCTTGTTACCGATTTTCTGGAAACCGGTTTTTCTAATTTTTCGGGAAATAATTGACCGAATCTCAAAGAATTGTATATGAAGTAGGGGTAGAATTTTCCGAGGATTGTCATAAAATGTATAATTTTTCGTTATCGATTTTTTGGAAACCGGTTTGGAAATTATTTAAATTTCGAGAAATAATAAGTATTAATTGACCGATTTTCTTGAAACCAGTGCCAAAATTTTTTTAATTTTTGGAGAATGTTTAATTTTTTATTAATAAATAATTTTTTATTAATGGATCAATTTTTTTGAAACCAGTGCCAAAATTTCTTAAATTTTTTGTTGATGATTTTGATGAAACTGGTACCAAGAGACATTTTTGGTCTACGTCGCTTTTTTTAACTTGTATAGAGTGAAAACGACAAAGGTGCAAAAATGGAAATGTCAAAATTGCCGCGGCGGAGTCTGTCACTCCATTCTCGGACTAAATTTTAAATAAAAATTCATAATTTCGATCATGAAAAATGATAGGATACATTTTATTAATTATTTTTTAATAGAAAAATGGAAACATTAATCAAAAACACGATGGCGGAAAATAATTACAAGAAAAGCGCACACACTTATATGCCCTACGCTCGCACGAAATGCACTGTTTCTCGTCAGCTCTATTCTGTCATCTCTGAGCACACGCAGCACATATTATCTAAGTCCTCGCCGGAATCCGACCACTGCTGCTTCTTTGACTTTGATATTCGCCCGAAGCCTCCATGATATGGCTTGGTGACGACTTCGCCCCGGACACAGATTTTAAGTTTCATCGCTCGCTCATGAAATATTAGAAATTAACGAAGATAAAAATTTTCACTAGATTCGTGTTCAGCATGCATTACTCTTCAGAATCACTTATCTCGAGATTCGGAGAGAAATAATATTTAAAATATTTAAAATTTTTGACGAACAAAAAATTTTACTTTTGACCTCCGAAAACCTTAATGAAAATTACAACATGGCATATAATCTCACTAAACTCCGTTGGTCACATGGGCACCATAAGTAGTGTTTACAATATTAATGGCGAGTTCACACAACATGTAAATTTCGAGATAATTGTAGTGACGACTCTGCCCCGGTCTCCCCTATTTCCGCAAAAACATTGCGATAGCATTTCAATTAGTTATTTCAGGCTGGTTAGCGTATTTTCACAAACAGAAAATTTTTTTTAATTTTGTATAGCCGAAAGTAAAATAAATCAGTGACATATTATAAATGTTATATTTATAAATTGGTCATTATATCATGATTCTAACTGTTTCTTTAAAATCTTTACTTTAAACGTAATAACTAGTGATGCATTCGAGCAAGGCGAGACGAGGAAAACACCGATATTGAGATTTATCTCAAGGTTAAAGGTCTCAGAGAAAAATAAAGTATAAAAAACAAGGCAAACAAGAGCCAATACTCAACGCTGACATTCAGTTAGTCGGGCGACAGTTATAAAAATCGAAAATTAATACAAAAATATAGCAAACGTTTCGGTCCCTTGGTTTGGACCTTCCTCAGTGCGATAAAAATGATGATCAAGGCATTCTAACGTGCAGTGGCCAAATGGTCGTAGGATCAAGAAATGCAGTCAATTAAATATGCTCTAACTTCGCAACATGACTGTACAAGTAAGGATGTCATCGATGTGACTGTTGCCTTAATTCAAAAAAATACAATTGAAAGGAGAAAAATTGATTTAGTCATATCTTAAAAAATTACACAAGTTACATACAGTCAAATCGATAAAATTCAAGACACCATCACTCAAGCACAATTATTTGGCAGAAGACGTTACAGTGTCCTTACACGGACAAGTGCCGGAGTTACAATAATTTTGAAATATCATGAAACATCATAACGACACTACATATAAACAATGTGAGAAGAAAAATGAACTATGAGAGAGTAAGACATTAAATGTCTTAATTCTGGATAGAGAGAGGTCTTACATAAGGAGAAGCATTTCGGAGATGTTTTATATTAGGCGTCAAAACAACGGCATTAATTTACAGGAGGACACGGCAGAGTTGAGCAATGATTACTTTCCTGTTATTGAGGACATCTCTCATTGTTTTTTACCGCACTGAGGTAGGTTTAAACCAAAGGACCGAATGTCACCGAAATGTTTGCTATATTTTTGCATTAATTTTCGAGTTTTATAACTGTCGCCCGACTAACTAAATGTCAGCGTTGAATATTGGGTCTTATATCATTGACAAAAACAAATGATTGATAAAAACTTCTCAGGGGTCTGAGAATAATTTCGCTTCTCGAGATTCTCGAATTTTTTCTCGAGACGGTCGAGACTATCGACTATCTAATCTGTTAAATGTTAGATATACAAAAAGACAGCACATTATTTATGACTGACATGGACATAAAGAGAAATAATGAAACGTATGATAATTCATGTCAAAAAAAGCAACGATTGGCTGAAACATCACGTGAGACATAATAAATTCAAAAATTCAACCTAAGTGATAGCTTTATTTCTCCTTCACAAAATTATGTTACCTAACTTAACTCAAGTGACATGTATTTCAAAAAAAGATGTAAAATCTTTAAATTAAATTGCGCCAATTGCAAAAAGAATATGTATATTGCTTTAAAAAATAATTGTTGTGCAACTACTTTTAAAAAATAAAACCCAAGTGGTATCTTTGTGTTCCTATTCAAGGGTCTTCCTATTCCAACCAAGTGGTAATAGCTTCTTAATTATCTTTAACAAATTTTTAATATTACAAAGAATCATTTTAATTACAAAGAATTAAAGAAGTAACAGTACAAAATAAAAATATTTAATTAAAATAAAATAAATAAATTTTTCTTGTAAAAAAACTTGGCACTGCTTTTTTACTCCTGTCGCATTCTTCCCTAATTTGTTTAGTGTTTTTTTATTCAATCAAAAATCTTAGTACTAATGTTTAAATTTTAATGTTTAAATTTCGAAGTCTAGCAGCGCCAAGTTTTTTTACAAGAAAAATTTATTTATTTTATTTTAATTAAATATTTTTATTTTGTACTGTTACTTCTTTAATACTTTGTAATTAAAATAATTCTTTGTAATATTAAAAATTTGTTAAAGAGAATTAAGAAGCTATTACCACTTGGTTGGAATAGGAAGACCCTTGAATAGGAACACAAAGATACCACTTGGGTTTTATTTTTAAAAGTAATTGCACAATAATTATTTTTCAAAGCAATATACATATTCTTTTTGCAATTGGCGCAATTTAATTAAAAAATTTCACATCTTTTTTTGAAATACATGTCACTAGAGTTAAGTTAGGTAACATAATTTTGTGAAGGAGAAATAAAGCTACCACTGAGGTTGGATTTTTGAATTTACAAAATACATTGCGTGTACTTGCGCCTTTTTTTTACCTTTTTTGAAAAAGGTATTTTGTACTGATGTCACGCATTTTGTAGTGTTAAGTTATGAGGAATCAGTTTAGCGGAATATTTTCAAAATTATATTTGGGAAAAAATTGAGAAATAATTGAGAAATATATTTAAGTTTTATTCTGTGTTTGCTGGGTCGCCGATATATGACGTTTTTTCTCGTAAGTAAAATATGATGAACGATGGTACACACACACACACACACACACACACACACACACACACACACACACACACACATACACATATATCAAATAAAAAATGCCAAAAATATATATATATTAGGGTGGTCCTTATTTTTCGACTTTTAAATTTATTCTGTTATATACGTCAAACTCCGGAATTTGTAGAATATTATGTTTTGGAGCATAGCAAGGAAAAGGCTATCTAGAGGAGGGGAGATAGGGAGACGTAACGAGATCTTATCGTATCTCGGGTGCACGCTGGAAAAGGCGCGTGCCTCGAGACGAATGCACGTTTCGGGAAACTCCAGTCATGGGTCAACGTCCAGAAGGGACGCTATTACGCCTACTGTGAGTTTCGTGCACTCGTGGTCCTGTTTTCGGCCAAGGATATTATCCCTTTTACCGGGGATCGGACCTTGTGCGATTTTTGAGAGAGCGAGGGAGCTGAAGACGAGGTCTTACTCTATGAAAAATTTGGTATTTATTTTACAATATATATATATATATATATTTATTAATAACGAAGATACTTAAACATTTGTTACAAAAATCCAATAACATTTAAGCATAATTACAATAGGGAAATAGGCAAATCATTTTATATACGCATATGTACGAATGTGAGGTGTATGTGTGCGTGTGTGAAGGGGCGCGGGTGTTACATAGGTGCGGAGGTCATCGAACAGGATTTTCAGGGGAAAGAATCTAAATTAACTTGAGATCCTGCTCGGTTTATTACAGAATCATGGAAATTGAAAAGAAAAGAGAAAAGAAAAGAAAAGAAAAGTAATGGTGTAGTGTATGTACAGCTTAAGGTTACATCAGTGTCGCTATCTAATCTAAGAGGATGTATTCGTATATGATTTCCACGCTGGAACAAGAGAGCGCGGGGGAAGGTGATCGACCGTCGATCAACTCGATGGTCGATGCGGAGGTAGCGGGGGAGGGTGTGGGTCCTATGGTATGGTTGTTCGTGATATTCGAATGGGAGCGGAGAATAAAACTCCAGGAAAGGGCTGTGGCGGGAATCCTCGAGTTCCTCGGACGGAACCGGGGAATAGGAGGGCTCTAGGAAAGGAGATGAATCGGGGGTATCGGGGAGGATTTGATAGGTCAGGGAGGCGAAGAGAGGCGGGGGAGGGGCGAAACGGGGCGAATAACTGAGGCGTTCTATGTAAGAGCACAAGAGCTTCCGCTCTATGACGCGAGCTCGCCTGCTCCGATTTATTCGGTTACGGATAAGCACCCCTAGGGTCTTGCGGCGGTGTACGTGGGAGTTACACACTAAAATTATTTATGATTTAAAATAAATCGAAATAAGAGGGGAGGAACTAAAAAAAAATATATATATATATATATGTATTCTCGTTATTGTATATACATATACATATATTTGTGGGGAAAAGGACTAGCAATTATTTTGAACTTACTATTTCCGCTGATGATTTCTGGAACAAGAAACTCTCTAACGTCTTGGGATCGGTGATCGCGGCGGCGAAGCTGGGTCGAGGATTCTTCTGGAGCCTGGACTCAGAGTAATACCGCGACGTGCTGATATCGAGCCGCACAGAGTTTAGTTTAATAATAATCCCGTTAGACGCGGAGTTAACTGGTTAGAAATTCGGAATAAAGTGAAGCGAAGGGTGTTCCGCTGTCGCGGTTTATATATGATTTTTAGGGATGGGTTATCGAGGAATATGTCTCAATTCAATTTTTGGTGGGGAACTTGTTTTTCCGATGATGACTCTTGTTAGTCATCATCCGAAAAACATGTTTTTCTCACGGAGACGATTCTATTGTCTCGTCTTTATCGGTTACTGTCTAGCGTCAAGTGTTTTTCACGAATTTTCGGCGGCACGAGTTTCACAATTTCTTATGGGTCGAGACGGTAGATCTCGAAATTTCTATCGTCTCGTTTAATCTGTTATTGTCTGCCGTCAAGTATTTTTCACGGGTTTCACAATTTCTCATGAGTCGAGACGCTAGATTTCGAAATTTCTATCGTCTTGTTTTAATCTGTTATTGTCTGCTGTCAAGTGTTTTTCACGAATTTTCCCCGGGAATGACGGCTGTTGACCTGCGGCGCAGTTTCACAATTATTTAATTTTGATGTCGAGAACAATGGTGATTCATTATCATCCGTAATCTCGTCGCCGATCAAAAAATATTATTTGGTTCTCGCCATTCCAGAAACAATTCTATTGGAAAAACATCTTACGAAAGATTTTTATGGAAGAAAGAAATCGCGAATTCCACAGGACGTAACACTGCGGTACCCCCAGAATGTTTCCAATTCGCAAAAAAATAATCCCTGCCAAAGTTCAACTCGATCGGATAACGGAAACCCGTGCCACCAGATTTTTAAACATTTTAGTTCTCTTGTATTAAACTGTTTATTCCATCATCAACATTGGTTTTTAAAGCGTATTTTCCACAAAAATCGGCTTAAAGAACTTTTCTTTTTTTAACATGTGTGTCTTGCTTTTCTGCATCGTTTGAGACCTTATACGTCTCATTTAAACAATTAGGTAAATTGTTAATAACTAAAAAATAAAAATAAATAGTTATTGCATTTATTGCTTGATTAGCTGGAAAAAATTATGTATGGCTACAAAAGTTATAGTAGTATGTTTAGAATCTAAAAAAGAACAAAATTTAAAAGATTACTCTATTACTCTATATAAAATAATCAGTTGTAAAACTTTAAACGCGTTTTTCTCGAAACTACAATTTTATAGCTGGGCGCTCGCGTATCTCCTATTTTTATCCAAATCACTTGAAATTTGGACAGAATGTTTATAACAAAATGGTCTTCAAGCGTTTTCAGTTCAGTTACGATTTTTTTATTAGACAATTAGTTTTTGAAAAACAATTAATAGAGTGAAAAAATTTTCGGTAGAATTTTGAACTTTTTTTTTAGAACTGCGCCATTTTGTTAAAGATTAATATTTCAAAAAATCCGTAACTGAAACTACATTTGTATTGTTTAAAATAACACCAAATTTTTTTATTTTAGACATCCCGTTCTGACAGAACATGAGCGTCCGCGCACCCACTATTTTTTTGCGGAGGTACACGGTACCACACGCTAAAGGCGCAAATATTAATATTTTTCAACGATTTTTTTGCAATATATTCAATATATGTACTTTAAAGAGATAAAAAACCAATTTCGTTAAATTTATTATTTCTCGCGAAAAAAAATTCACGAAAATAGCATTCTTTTTCCGGCTGTCACAGTGGTTTCCTCCCTTAAGTCTCCTCAGGTCCCTTCCTAGAATAGGGGTCCGAGGGGCTCCCAACTTTGTCAGGATACAATAAATGCAATAATTATTTACTTTTATTTTTAGTTATTAATAATTTACCTAATTGTTTAAATAAGACGTATAAGGTCTTAAACGGTGCAGAAAAGCAAGGCACACATGTTAAATAAAAAAGGAAAGTCCTCTAGGCTGATTTTTGTGGAAAATACACTTTAAATCAATGTTAATTGTTTAAACAATTTAATAGGGGAGACCGGGGCTCGTTGGCACTAGAGGCAAGTTGGCAATGCGTTCCGTTTATGTATTTATAGCGAAAGAAATAATGGAAAAGTTATAACAAAATATCTCTTTTATGATATAGGTACTTTTCCCAAAGTTTTATTTAAATAAAAAAAGTATTACAATAGAAAAAGAGAAAACTCTAGTTCAAGAGGTGGCAAGTAAATTTTCGAGCGTTTCAAAATATCGTATTAATGCTCTTCAGCTTAAAAAGTAAATCAAAGTGACGTATTATTAGTTAAAAGAAAAGTTTCTGTTACTATACAACATGTCATTTTGAGAAACAACAGTAATTTATTGTAAGAAAACGACTGAAATCAAACGCATGTAGGGATGGGGTATGTTGGCTCATATCAAGGCATGCTTAGCTTGACTTGTTGCCGCGCGCGTGGGACTTGTGTGAGCATGTGATTTGCTACCTACAATGCTGATAGAAGCTAGATATATATTTATATTAATATTTTTATATTGAAGAAAGCTACATCTAAAATAATTTATAATTGTTTTTCTGTAACACCATTTTGCTATTCGATCATTATAAAATAACTTTAAAAGATACAATCTTTATCAAGAAGTACATATCTGTAACCCGTTTTGTGTTTCTATGACGTTTTCATTAATTTAACATGGACCTTTATCGCATAGCCAACTTACTCTACTATCGGGGCAAGTTGGCTACAATGCAGCATGTTCGTATTTCACTTTTTACAAAGAAACTATACAGTATACAGGAGCGTTCTTGACATGAAAATGTAGAAAAAGGTTCTCTCTACTATATTAGTACTGTTTAATCATGAAAATTAGTTGTTTAAAAACTCAAATGCCGAAATTGTGAAAACGGTGCCAACGAGCCTCGGTCTCCCCTACAAGGGAATTCAAATCTTTAAAGAGCTGGGGGGACAGGTTTCCGTTATCCGATCAAGCTGAACTTTGGCAGGGATTATTTTTTTATGAATTGGAAACGTTTTGGGGGGTGCCGCAAAAGTTAGAGCAACCACGGACATTTTTAAAAAAATTCAAAATTTTTTAAAAAAAGAACCCCTTTACCGATTATCGCCAAATTCAATACCAACCTTCCTTGAATGATACTCTATCGATTAAAAAAAAAAAAAACAGCCCAATATCTCAATATTTGCGGAAGTTAGAGCAACCACGGACATTAATTTTGTCTAGTAAAAAAGGACCACCCTAATATACCCTGGGAAAAAGTCTGGAACCGGTGAAATATCTCGAAAACAAGACATTTTAGGAAAAAATGTTTTATATATAAGTTGTAGGGCTTCAACAAATGCATCCAACGGTGGTACTTATTTGACCTTGAGCGTCAGTATGGAGGAGCTTTCAAGGTCAACTTTAAAATAAAAAAAAAAAAACCCACTTTTTATTTAATATTCTTGTAGCTAACATCGAGAGCTTTTCAAAACACTATCAATAAACTTCTTTCGGTTGAGTACTTTTCGAGATATGAGTTGATAAAGTTCAAGTACCACCGGCATTAGCATTAGCCACACACACACACACACACACACACACACACACACACACACACTATATGAACACACACACACACACAATGAGGTGTAAATCCGACCGTGCAACCTCCACGCGGTACACCTTGGCTAATGCTAATGCCGGTACTTGAACTTTATCAACTCATATCTCGAAAAGTACTCAACCGAAAGAAGTTTATTGATAGTGTTTTGAAAAGCTCTCGATGTTAGCTATAAGAATATTAAATAAAAAGTGGGGGTTTCCATTTAAAATTTTAAAGTTGATCTTGAAAGCTCCTCCATACTTACGCTCAAGGTCAAATAAGTACCACCGTTTGATGCATTTGTTGAAGCACTACAACTTATGTATAAAACATTTTTTCCTAAAATGTCTTGTTTTCGAGATATTTCACTGGTTCCAGACTTTTTCTCCACCTAGCTAGATATGTTACGTAACAGTTATATTCTGTATTTGCTGAGATATTATGAGAATTTTTGAGCATGCACATCAGAAAAGGTGTCATATAAGACATCTTTCAGGCAACTTTTCGTCCAGTTAAAAAGTGGAGTTTTTGCGTAGTCGGAAAGACGTCTTTTATACACCTTTTTATTTTGGCCAAAAGATAATAAAAAAGTATGTCTTTCCGTCAACTAAAAGATAAATTCAAAGATCCTTCAGCTATCCTTTTCACTTAGTCGAAAAGACGACTATAAAAAGACATTTTTTAATTTTTTCGTTATCTTTTAGTTTTATGTGCTGTCTGGGATCTCTTTTAACCTAATATCAAAATTCTTTTATTGTTCCAGTTTCAGTGCTTTTTTTAGTTTCACCGGAAAAATATATTTCCCTTTTATAAAAGAAAAAAGGTATGTATTTACGAAGCAAGAAACTTCGCTACGCGAATTAAATAACTTTGTACTTTTAAATCTCAAAATTGATTTTATAATTGATACAGATATTTATAACAGTAACGAAGAAATAAAAGTGACTACTGGGGTTAAACAATCATTATGTTGCAACGGCAACTTGCGTTTATTTTCTGTATCTATACGAACTTAGCTGCGTTATTTTGTGTCTCTGCATATCCAGAATTTAATGATGCTCGTATTCAGACACTACCTGCTTATGAAATTGCTTCGAAAGCCGATCTTCTTAACTTAACAACATGCCGAAAGGAGTTGCAGAATTTTCGAGACGCTGTCAATCAACGGATACTGTGGAGCTTGAAAGGTACGTAAAATTTTGAATTATACAATAAACTGGACTAAGTCGATATTAACTCCATTTACTCTAATCTAAATTAACTAGACACTACAGACGCGCGCTACGCGCGCGCTATTTAGCTTTAACATTACACACAACTGTCAAAATATATGATGAACATTACACACAACTGTCAAAATATATGATGACAGTTGCAAATGAAGTAAGCGCAGTGAGAGAACCAATCGGCATCGCGGAAAACAGGCAACAATAAACTATCCATGCCTTTTTTAGAAAAGGAGGAATCTAGAAAGCTAATAAAAAACAATTACTAATCTTTAGCTTATATTGCATTTACTTGTTTAACTATACCATTCCACTTAAATAAAATTTGTTAACTAATATCTTTTAATCTTACTTAAATTAATAGTAGTATTTATGAGAATATTAGTATAATTCTCTCAAAAAGAGATTGCATTTGTTTTTATCGTATTGTACTTTTATTATTTATAATTTACGAAGTTACTTAAATCAAATATTTCCTATATATTGGGTTGGCAACTAAGTTCCCGCCGTTTTTTTAAATTTTTAATTAAAAAAAACGGCGGGAACTTAGTTGCCAACCCATTATATATAAATATATATAAATATATATATATATATATATATATATATATATATATATATATATATATATATACACACACACTCACTCGCGAAAATGAGCTTGAAATCCGCGCCAAAATCACCAAATTCAAAGTTACATATCTTTGTGAAAAATGATCGCAGAGTGATGTTTAAAAAAGCGTTTTAAAACCTGCTGAATTCTCAGCTTGCGAATGTTTCAAGGCTCGTTTTTCTGCGAAGATTTTACTACAAACGGCGTTAATTTAAGGTGGACCTTGCAAAATTGAAGAATAAACTTTAACTTTTATAGCGTGCACGTGGAGAACGAAATTTATTCTCCAAATTTTATTGATTGTTTCGTAAAATTTAACATTTTCTCTTTAATATGCATGCTTTTTTAATCATTACGCTACCATTTTTTTCACTGAATTATGACAATTTGAAATGATCGAGTAGTACATTTTCAGGACTTTTCTCTAAAAATCTGTATTCTGCCGCCGATATTCGTATCTTTTGATTCGTTATGAAAATTGCTTCGTTGGCAAAATAGTGCAAGGCAATGCGACAATAGGGCAAATGGCAAATTGCATATTTATATGGGTGTGCACTGTTGGAAAATTTGTGTTAAATATAATATAAATCACATGTCTCAAACGGTCCACTCAAATTTTTGTGTTAATTTAACATAATATGGATGTGTTAAATGGTAACACCGATATTATGTTAAAATATTTCAACAGAAAGAAAATGTAATTCTGATTGTAACTTTAGGTTATTTATGTGTACAATTAACATAACTTTTATGTTGAAGTTAAGATTGTAAGATCAACACTTTTTTTCTGTAAATTTTTATTCCCACTTCTGTTATAGAGTAAAATCAACACTCTTTTTCTGTAAATTTTAACACATTTAATAAATACGTTCAAATTGTGTTACTGTAACATATTTTTTAAATTATTTTAATAATTTTACATTTTAAATTAAGTTCAATTAACATAGCTGGCATATGTTAACACATGTGTGTGTTGATTATTTTACACAAAAATTTTGACAAGGACCTTTTTTAACAAACCTACGAAAATTTTCTAACAGTGACGAACCGCGGGGTACTTATGTATCTCCGCTGTGACACACACACACACACACACACACACACACACACACGCACGCACGCACGCACGCACGCACACCGACACAAACGAGGTGTAAGTCCGACCGTGTTACCTCCTCGTGAAAGAAAATAATTATTCAATTTTTTCTCAAAATCGATTAAAGTTATTGGCCGGTATTCATAGTACAATCTTAAGATGTCATGAACCAATCACAGAGCTGTATTAACATCTTAAGACATTACTTAAGACGGTCTTAAATATAAAAACCGACTACGAATACCGGCCATTGTGTTTGAAAAGTTCTCACATCACTTAGGGTGCGTTTCACTTAAATAAGGGGATGCTGGAGTGGCCAGAATTACCGACATTTTTTTTAACACACTGAACTTTGAATTGGCTTTACGGAATTGAAAAAATTTTTTACAGAATTAAAGTACGCACAAAAACGGAGTGCGCTGCAGCCGATTTTACATCAAAAACGAAAAAAAATGAAAAATTATAGTTTTGTTGTGACAACATTTGCTGCATATAAAAATTTAGACTTTGTACGTATAAAATAAGCATGCAGCGCACTCGGGATTACAAAAAAGAACAATGTTGTGCTTTCAGAAATGAGCCTGGAAGCTTTAGTACAAGAGAAAAATGTGTCTGAAAATCTCATATGTATGTATGCGTGCGGAGTAGTATTGCGTGTAGCGAGAGATGGCGCAGCAATCAAACAAGGACTGATGCCTCTCGTTAGACAAGGGCAGATATAGACCGGTAATATAGAAAATGATAGAAAACGAATTAGAACGGAATTAAAAATGTTCGACATTATCGACATCGAGGAAGTTCAGCCGTCGGGAGGTCTTTCTGAGTAATTCTACGCAAGAAAAAAGTGGAGGACGACATTGATTTAGAAGATATAGCAAATTGAAGTATCCCAATTTTAATGCTAAAGGAAGTAATTTGCTGATAGGTATATATGTATATAGACAATACACATGTATTCGGGGGGGGATGGGTGGGGGTAAACCTCGGTTTGCATGGAAAGGTGCAAACCCACGTGGAACCGTACAATAATAAAAAAACAACAAGGGCGGCAGTGTGGTCTAGTGGTAGAGCGCCAGACTCGTAATCTGAGGAACCAGGTTCGAGTCCACTAGAGCCATGAAGTATGGAATGTTTTTCCGATAGCTGCGCCCCTCCGTGCAAGATAGGTCCTTGTGCGGAGAAAACTGGGCTCCGTCTTTCGGAAAGAGACGTTAAGCCGTTGGTCCAAAGGGTTAAAGTGAGAGGAGAAGGATAGGATTGGTAGTAGTTTGCGAACCTTACGGGGATATGCAATAAATTACGAATTACAAGATTATTATAAAAAAACAACAATTTATCTTTTTGCCATTGTTAAAGCAGAGAATACTTTATATTTATACTTTTTAAAATATAAAATTATATATAGTATAAAATTGTATACTTTTTAATATACTAACTAGTCTCTGCTTTAACAAATTCACTGAGAGAAATTTTTTGCTGTATTAGCAAATCATTTGTCACTATAGTGACAACAAACACTTGGTTTGCTGCGAGAGCTAATTAATTTAGCAATAGTAGCAAATCTTTTGTTGCAATAGCAAATAGTTTGCTACTTGCAGCAAATCAAATGTTTGTTGTCACTTATTTCTCTCAGTGTTATTTCTTTTACAGATATTAAGCATTTCCACACGATGCAACTTTCTACACAAAGAGAGGAAAAAAGAAAAAACGGGTTTTCAACTTTCCACGCGAACCAAGGTCCACTCCTGCTTGCGGGGGAGGGGCGGTAGCCTACACGTGTACTGTCTATATACACATATCAGCAAATTACTTTTCTTAGAACTAATGTTACTTTATAATACCTAAAAAAAGTATTAAAATTGTGAAACTTTAATTTGCTATTTCATCTAAACCAATGTCGTCCCCCCCTTTTTTCTTGTGTAATAGAATTACTCAGAAAGACCTCCCCTACAACATTTAAGTATCGTATAATATCATATTTAAGTAGCGATAAAATCGGTGAGGTCTGACCTTTTATACCCATATCTATCCTGATTTCAAGTGACCCGTATTTTTTGTGGGTGAATGTATATCATAAAAGTCTTATAAAGGTAATAGCCCACTCGGCATGTTATGTTGCTGAAATATTGAAATATTCGGAAATAATGCAGAAATATTTCGTTAACATTTCATTTGTAACTATGCATCTGAAATATTTCAGAAATGTACCTGCAACATGTTTTTTATAATATTGCATTAACAATATTTCTGAAATATTTCAGAAAGTTGTTTACAATATTTGCAAGTTTCTGTAATATTGCAAAAAAATGAAGCAGTTGCAACATTTCAGGAATATTTCTGAAACATTATAAAAGTAATATTACGTTTGCATTGCATGAATAATATTTCTGTAACGTATCAAACGCAACATTGCATTTAAAGTATTTCTGAAAAATTTCTGAAAGATTGCGTAGGTAATGAAAAATTAAATTGCAGGCAGTGAATTTCTACAATATTGCAGAAGAAATATTGCAGATGTAATGGTTTAGAAACATTTCTGATACATGATAAAACTATTATTACGTTCCCACTCGGCATGTAATATTTCAGAAACATTTCTGCAAAATTCCATTTGAAATATTACACCTTTCATCAATATTTCAGAAATATTTCACGACCGTTTCTGCAACATTTCTGCAATGTTTCAATCGGCACAATTATTTCAAATGCAACTTTGCTGAAAGATTTCGGCAATATTTCGGTAATATTACTGAAATATTTCTGAAACATATCTACGAAATATTGCAGAAACACTTCAGAGATATTTCAAATACATTTTACACTGAAAAAAATGTTTTGTTTTAGCAAACAAAATTTTGTTACTGACGCAAGAACTATTTGTTGATATGTGAAAAATGAAATATTTCGTTACCGGAACAAAAAAAATATATTAAGCCATGTGCGTATAGCCGCCGCGCGTTTGTCCGAACCGGTCACCCATCCAAGTAGTATACCGGCACCTCGTTGCTTGACATCGATGATCGAACATGATAGTGATGATCCTCTGACTCTGACGCTTCTTTCTTTCTTATACTTGCTTATTTTGATGAGCATAAAGCTATCGCATAACAATATTAACAATACAGATATACGAATAAATCTTTTTTGCCAGTCAGCGTCAAATATTATTTTATATTAAATATTATTAAATATTTTATATTTTATATTAAAAATGCCATATGACAAAATTTGGAATATCAGAAAATTCTTAATAAAAGAGAAAAAATGCAATAAAATGAAATAATTATATAATAATAAATTTAATTTTTATAAGTTCTAAAGTAGGCGGCAGTGTGGTCTAGAGGTAGAGCGCCAGACTCGTAATCTGAAGAACCAGGTTCGAGTCCACTAGAGCATGTAAACATGGAATTTATTTTTCAAAAGCTGCGCCCTCCGTACAAGATAGGCTCTTGTGCGGAACAAACTGGGCTCCGTCTTTCGGAAAAGAGACATTAAGCCGTTGGTTCAAAGGGTTAAATGAGAAGTTAAGGGTAGTGATGGATGAAAATTGTAACCCTAAAGAGATCGATTAAAACTTCCATTTCATTATAAGTTCTAAAGTCTGCCAGCAACTTTTCAGAAATATTACAAATGCAATGTTGTATGTGAAACATTCAAAAATATAACGCGTACAATGTAAACGTAATAATAGTTTTATCATGTATCAGAAATGTTTCTAAACCATTACATCTGCAATATTTCTTCTGCAATATTGTAGAAATTCACTGCCTGCAATTTAATTTTTCATTACCTACGCAATCTGTCAGAAATTTTTCAGAAATACTTTAAATGCAATGTTGCGTTTGATACGTTACAGAAATATTATTCATGCAATGCAAACGTAATATTACTTTTATAATGTTTCAGAAATATTCCTGAAATGTTGCAACTGCTTCATTTTTTTGCAATATTACAGAAACTTGCAAATATTGTAAACAACTTTCTGAAAGATTTCAGAAATATTGTTAATGCAATATTATAAAAAACATGTTGCAGGTACATTTCTGAAATATTTCAGATGCATAGTTACAAATGAAATGTTAACGAAATATTTCTGCATCATTTCCGAATATTTCAATATTTCAGCAACATAACATGCCGAGTGGGTTTACATTGTACGCGTTATATTTTTGAATGTTTCACATACAACATTGCATTTGTAATATTTCTGAAAAGTTGCTGGCAGACTTTAGAACTTATAATGAAATGGAAGTTTTAATCGATCTCTTTAGGGTTACAATTTTCATCCATCACTACGGCCCTTAACCTCTCATTTAACCCTTTGAACCAACGGCTTAATGTCTCTTTTCCGAAAGACGGAGCCCAGTTTGTTCCGCACAAGAGCCTATCTTGTACGGAGGGCGCAGCTTTTGGAAAATAAATTCCATGTTTACATGCTCTAGTGGACTCGAACCTGGTTCTTCACATTACGAGTCTGGCGCTCTACCTCTAGACCACACTGCCGCCTACTTTAGAACTTATAAAAAATTAAATTTATTATTATATAATTATTTCATTTTATTGCATTTTTTCTCTTTTATTAAGAATTTTCTGATATTCCAAATTTTGTCATATGGCATTTTTAATATAAAATATAAAATATTTAATAATATTTAATATAAAATAATATTTGACGCTGACTGGCAAAAAAGATTTATTCGTATATCTGTATTGTTAATATTGTTATGCGATAGCTTTATGCTCACCAAAATAAGCAAGTATAAGAAAGAAAGAAGCGTCAGAGTCAGAGGATCATCACTATCCTGTTCGATCATCGATGTCAAGCAACGAGGATACCGGTATACTACTTGGATGGGTGACCGGTTCGGACAAACGCGCGGCGGCTATACGCACATGGTTTAATATATTTTTTTGTTCCGGTAACGAAATATTTCATTTTTCACATATCAACAAATAGTTTTTGCGTCAGTAACAAAATTTTGTTTGCTAATACAAAACATTTTTTTCAGTGTAAAATGTATTTGAAATATCTCTGAAGTGTTTCTGCAATATTTCGTAGATATGTTTCAGAAATATTTCAGTAATATTACCGAAATATTGCCGAAATCTTTCAGCAAAGTTGCATTTGAAATAATTGTGCCGATTGAAACTTTGCAGAAATGTTGCAGAAACGGTCGTGAAATATTTCTGAAATATTGATGAAAGGTGTAATATTTCAAATGGAATTTGCAGAAATGTTTCTGAAATATTACATGCCGAGTGGGAGTATATTGTTCACCAAGGGGCGAAAGTAGCGTTTTTCAGACGAGTGTGAAGTTTGCCGCCCGTGCCGAAGGCGAGGGCGGCAAATCACACGAGTCTGAAAAAGCTTTCGACCCGAGGTGCACACGATATTTTTCACAACACCTCCACGGAAAGTTCGACTTTCCATGCCCCTAGGGAAGAAAATTGGGAGGAAAGTAAGTCCTGGCGTGAAATTGGCCACTTTCGCCCCTCTCTACAGGCATGCAAAGTTGAACTTTCCGTGGAGGTGTTCTGAAAAATATATACACCAAGTACATAAAAAAAATTTCAGAAGTGTATGCTTCACTAAATAAAAAATTAACTGCTGAAAAATAAGTATAAAATTAATAAAATTAGTCAAATAATACGGAGACAAGCCTTAAAAAAAGTATACATACATTAAGATACAGAGTGTTGAAAAAAGGTGGTATCAAATTGTAAGAGTATTTACTCGTACTCGTGAGAACAAACCAAAAAGTCTTAATAAACATTACTCCAAAAGTCATTTATTTCCGATTTAAAAAGTATTCAATGTGTTCTTTGTTCACTCCAAAATTTCGTCAATTTAGAAGGACTATAGGTATTTTCTGTCGAATGGATCATCTACGATTCATTGTTCATAGAATGAACGATCTATTATTCACCACTATTTTATTTATGGGGGGGGGGGAGTGCTTTATAAAGCATCCTGAAAATACGTTCCCTATTAATCACTGACCAAGTCTTTGAAGCAATTCAATTACCGAGGAAATACTCAAATTGAAAGATAACCCACACAGCAAAATATATCTGAGAGAAGGAACTTGGAAAATTTTTGCTCGGGCGAGCGCTAGTAACATGCGCTGCAGCGACGCGACTACATGCGCCAGTACCTTCTCGTAAGCAAAAATTCTTACGCATTAGGATAAAAGGCGGGTCCCGGAAGAATCACTGCGTTTCCCGGGGCCCTCCCACTAAGAGCGCCGTGAGTTTTAGCCGGTAAGAATCCGGCACTTCCCCCGTCTCTTCTAAGGGGTGGGGGGGTCTTCCCCCTCTTTGGAGGGGGCTACTGGGTAAACCTGACCAAGCCCTAGCCTTGGTCAGAGGCCCCAGTAGTAGAAAGATTTCTCCACGTAAAAAAAAAAAAAAAAAAAAAAGATAAAAGGCGAACCTGTGAGATGTAGTAGTAAGTAGTAGTAATACAGAAGTGGGAGGTACCACCAAGGTCCCTATCGGCACTAGATCTAACTGATCCTCTGTGCCTTCCCACTCGTTTTCTTTGCTAGGTCTCGAGATACAGTCTTGAACCTTGTACCAGGTTTATCAGATCTGTAACCCTAGCATTTTCTAGATCCTGGGGGGTTAAATACATACTCCCCCAGGTTTTGTATCTTTTGCATATAAATGCCGGGCATTAGCATATTATATGTACGTTGTCTTCTTTCTCGTCTCCGCAAAGGCGACATGCCTTTTGCTCCGCAAGCCCGAGACTAAAAAGGTGTGCTCTGAGTAAGGCAGAGTGACCAGTGAGCAGTCCCAACGCCATTCTCAGTTTCTGTTTACTCAGCGCCAGTAGTTCTTTAGCCCTACCTGGTCTGCTGTCTTTCATCAAAGTCCTGGCCTGGCGGCAGGTTTTTAACTTCTCCCACCTGGCCAGGTGTTCCCTTTTCAGGCGACCTTTGATGATTTCTTTGCCTACTGCAAAGGGTATTCCCGTCACCTGGCCAATTGGTGCTTCATTAGCTCCCTTCTTGGCCAGCATGTCCGCGGTTTCGTTCCCGGGTATTCCTTGATGCCCAGGCACCCATACTAACGTGACTTTGTTAGGTCCGCATAGTCTTTCTAATGCTAGCATGCAATCCCAAACCAATGCTGATTCGGTAGTTGTTTTTGCCAGCGCTTGTATGGCTGCTCTACTATCCGAGCAGATGTTTATCTTCTTTCCCTTCGTATCTTTGTTTAGCAGATATTCCGTGCACTTTAGGATAGCCAGTATCTCAGCTGTAAAAACAGTTGAGTGGCTTCCCACAGGAATACTCTCCCTGTGGTTCTCCTTCGGCCCGTAGAATCCTGCCCCGAAGCAATCATTAATGCCTGACCCATCAGTGAACCATAGGTCCACATTGGGATCCCCGACTCCCTTCAGGTCAGACCAGTCTTTTCTAGTTGGTATTCGTGTTTTGAAATGCTTTACCAACTGGTATTTTTTAAGAATTCTATCTTGTTTTAAAGTGAAGGGTGTTTCTGGAACAGGTCGAGCCTTGTGTGTCCCAATCCTGTATTTCTCCATTCTCCCTGACACCTTAGTCTGTATGCTGTGTTCCTTGCTGAGTTTACCACGGCCAGGTCCAGTGGAGGCACACAGAGTGCAATTTCTAGCGCCTCTGTGGGGGTAGTCCTCATAGCCCCCACTGCAGCCCTTAGGTAGCTACCTTGTAGGCTTTTCAGAAGGTTCTTTGCTTCCACTTTCTCTGTTCTGGGCCACCAGATCACAGATGCATAAAGTAGTCTCGGTAACAGTACCGCTTTGTACAACCATAGTGCTAAGGGAGCTTTGATGCCCCAAGTCTTTCCCATGGCTCTTCTACACATCCACATGCATGTGTAGAATTTTTTCCTGCTCTCTGCAAGGTGTACTTTCCAGTTAAGTTTGGTATCTATATGTAGTCCCAAGTATTTAACTGAGGTTGTAAAGGGGATTACCTTCCCCCAGAGCTTAAGAGGCTCAATGGGTTCTGGTTTGTATTTCCGAACCTGTGAGATACTTGGCTCTAATATTTTTCGTGATACCTCCGAGATATATCATACAGTGCAGAGATGGCAAAATGCAAAATATTGGAATAGTATTGAAGCATAATTTTGAATTTATTGCGAATTCTTATGAAAAGAACTTCTTTTATATTTGAAGGACTCAGAATCAATGACATAAAAATAAATTTTTTATGAACTCTTAAGGATCATTTTAAGGATTCAGAAGAGAGAATAAATACAGAAAAAGAATTAATTTCATAAATCGAGAATTAAAAAAAAATTCTTTTCTTCTTGCTATTTGGGTTGTATGTAACATATCTGCTTTTAAACGAGGCATAGATATCCGACATATATGCAGCATCAGATATCATATCTGAGATAAAATTATCATGGCTTTTAATTTAATAATCTTGGAGATGTCTCTGAGATATTCTCATGATATCTTGCGCAGTCAGATATTCCGTCATTCAGATATCTTCTAGATATCTTGGTGATATTTCTTGCTGTGTGAGAAGCAGCCCGATCCGTGAGAGGCGGTGTCAAGTTCACTTCAACTCCATCTATTTTGGGGAATTTTCATGCTAGACTAGGTCATATTTGAATCCGGCGTAAAAAAATCCATAAGAAACGATATGTCCCGGGAAAGAAGGATTAGATCTGACCAGATCAAATTATATCTCGATCAGCAGATCAAATTTTATCTGGTCAGATATGACTTCTCATGTCTGCGCAGATCTGGTCATATATGTTTATATATAACTAAATATAACTATATATGGAGTGTAATCTGGTCTTTGACGGCTCAGATCGGACCATATCTGCTCAAATCGGACCATCTCTGCTCAGATTGAACCATATCTGTGATTGAATTTTATCGAAACAGTCCAGATCTGACTGTGTCTGTTTAGATATAACCATATCTATACCTGAATACGATCCAAAATACATTACATTGATCATATCTGTCCAGATATAAGTCGAACTGAGGTTGTGTTTGATCGAAAACTGTTTAGGCACGACGATATCTGGCCATGTTTAACTATAATAAATTAAATGTTCGATGATCGATATTCGTCTAATGTGATATTTAAATATATAAATATGAACGTATTTATACGTAGCAAATTAAAGATATTTAATTAAATATCTTTGATATAATTGTCAAATCAGAACTGGAAGCAGCGTTGAAACAACTAAGGAACAACAGAGCACCGGGGGAAGACCGGATAACAGTCGAGATGCTTAAGGTTGGAAGGGAAGAATTGGAAAAAGCATTCCTGGTATTGTTGAACAGGTGTCTAGAAGAGGGCAGGGTTCCTGACTCGTGGCAGAACGCAGAGGTCATCCTGCTCTTTAAGAAGGGAGATTGCACGAATATGGAAAATTACAGACTTATTAGTTTACTTTCAATTCTTTATAAGCTGTTGTCCAAAATAATAGCGAACCGCTTGAGCCAGAAGCTCGATTTCTACCAACCCATCGAACAGGCGGGATTCAGGAGGGGGTACAGCACGACTGACCATGTACAAACAGTGCGCACACTTATAGAAAAATACACCGAGTACAATGTCACTGTATATGGCTTTCATAGATTATCATAAAGCCTTCGACTCAATTGAGACATGGGCAGTGCTCGAAGCGATGGATAAAGCACGTGTCGACTCAAGATATTCTAACTTGATCAAATTCATCTATGAGCATGCCACCTTGCACGTCAAAATAGAAGAGGATTGGATTACAGGAAGAGTCCCTATCCGGAGGGGTGTGAGACAGAGTGACGATTTCACCCAAACTTTTTACCCTGGCGCTGGAGGATGTGTTTGAGAGGCTAACATGGGATCAGAAAGGCATCACCTCCGTTTCGCGGATGACATTGTCATATTCAGCAGCGACGCGGACGAGCTCGCAACGATGCTACAAGAACTCAGGGAAGCTTCCCGAACAGTTGGTCTGAGAATGAACCTCCAGAAGACAAAAATCATGAGCCCCACTAATATACTAGTTACCATCGACAACCAAACCACACTCTCGAGGTGGTTGAAGAATACGTGTATCTAGGGCACAAGATCAAGCTAGGAAAAAAAATCAGACAGCTGAGATCACCAGAAGGATCGGCTTGGCGTGAGCAGCATTTGGTAGACTTAGCTACATCCTCCGAGATCCAAAAATCCCAATCAACCTCAAACGGAAAGTTTATGACACGTGCATATTAATCAGTTGCGACATATGGACTCGAAACAGTCACTCTCACAGCGAACAGCGCAAACCGACTACGAATCTGTCAAAGGGCAATGGAGCGAGCAATGCTGAAAATCAGCCTGAGGGATAGAATCCGGAACGAAGAGATAAGGAGAAGAACAGGAGTTGTCGACGTGGTTGAACGAGCGATTAGACAAAAGTGGCAATGGGCGGGGCATGTTGCGAGAAACAACATCAAATGGACCTGATGCAATGGAGACCAAGAGAGTCCAAGAGAAGCATTGGCCGACCACAGGCGAAATGGCGAGATGACATCCAACGCCACGCGGGAAAGAGGTGGATGCAGACTGCACAGGAGAGGATGACGTGGAAGGAAATGGAAGAGGCCTATGTCCAGGAGTGGATGTCAGTAGGCTAAAGAAGAAGAAGAAGAAGAAGATATAATTATATAAAAATAATTTATGATCAAGATATAATTTGCAGAAAACAAGTATTTTTTATAAACAAAAAATGTTAGTTATTTGTTATAAAAGGATTTTCATCAATTCGCCTTATATCTAAAATACAAAAGACAATCACAGAAATATAAGTTATTTTGTACGTTGTAAGGTTACAAATGATGAATAAACAAAAGTGAAAAAATTCTCAATTTGATTATTATTTAATAGCTAGATTACATTAAAAATTTTGTTAAGGTTATTTGGAGACTTGCATAAATAATTACCAACTCGAATAAGAATTATTAGAGACTTTACATTTTTTACTTTAATTAATATCTAACAATTATTTACTGGTTATACAGAGAGTAACAAAAAGGTCTGGAATCGTTTGTTGTAAAAAAAAACAGAAAACAATTATTTTAAATTTGATTGCATTTTATAGACGCATTTAATTTTGCAAAATTGCAAATGTAAAGATTAATAAAAATTAATATTATTATTCAATTCTTTTCATTATTCTACGTATAAAAGTATAAAGGTAAAGTTATCGAAAAGTGAATACTTTATGAGATATCTCATATTTTATATTAAAAATGTCATGACAAAATTTAAAATATTTTAGGAAATTCTTAACGAAAGAGAGCTTTATCTTAGTGTTTTGAAAACGTCTCGACAAGGGTTACAAGAATATGACATAAAAAGTAGGGGTCCCCGTTTAAAGAACTCAATGTGACCTTGATGTGACTTTCCCAAGATTGTTCAAGGTCAAATTAATATCACCACATAATGGATAACTTGGTATCCTATAACTTTTGTATAAAACATTTCTTCCGAAAACGTCATTTTTCCGAGATAATTCAGTGTCCCGACCTTTTTGTTATACCCTGTGCAAATGTCGGATCATCCAATAGATGGCATTCGATAAGATCCGTTTCTCGTATTTAAAATATGACAAACGACAGTATAAGAACGGTATATAAATCAAGTGTACGGTACAACTTATATCATCAGTTGTATCGCACGCTAATAATAAAGTGGCATACAATTCCGAATTAAATCGATATATTTATGGTTTTATAACATTTTACATCTCTTCATAATTTTTAATTATATTTGAGCAGATCTGGATACATTCGATAAATAATAATATCTTGGCAGATCAAATTATATCTGGTCAAATCTGGTTATATCTGTTCAGATCTGGCCAGATAGAGACAATTTGCAGATCAAATTATATCTGGCCAGATCTAATGAACCGGATCTGGTCATATCTCGGCAGATCTAATTCTTTTTTCCGGGGTTTCACTTCGTTATATATATATTTTATTCCTTAGTATGGACACTTGAAGAGTTTCGTGTACTTTATTAATTCATGGATTATGAGAAACCATCACTTTCACCCCTTCATATCTCCGGAACCGTGCCTAGGGTCATCTTAAAATTTCTCTGGGATTAATGTCCCATCATATAGTACTATTTGGCATAAAAAAAGTTTGAAATTTGAGGTCCAAAAAATGGGCGAAAAAACAGATCTTTTTGCCATCACTCTTTCAGTAAAATTTTTCCGCCAGGGGATGATTACCAATTGTAGTCGATTAAAGAACTTTAATTGTTAATTATTATTTGTTGGCGGAATAAAAATCTACTTTTTCGGTTTATTATTCTCTGTTCGTTTCACAAGTATAATGTAAGTATGCACTGTATATAATGTATTTACATGCGATCGCTCACACACTCGTTTTTTACGAGCTTCTAAGATTGACGAATAATGAATATCGTCGAACTTTTGGCAATATTTCTCTTCTACGTAGACAATAAATGCAGATAGTGCGTCACATTGTTTTGAGCCTTTCGACTCACGAGACTCCTAGAGATATCATTGCCACCTTTGACTAGAGAGGATACGGCCTTAGAGGCGTTCAGGCATAATCCCACGGATGGTAGCTTCGCACCACCAGCCGCTCGACCGAGTGCGTGAACCAAATGTCCGAACCTGCGGTTTCTCTCGTACTGAGCAGGATTACTATCGCAATGACTGGTCATCAGTAGGGTAAAACTAACCTGTCTCACGACGGTCTAGATAAGACGTGCGGTCCAGTTGCATGCATGGCCATCTTGCTCACCGGATTTAAATTCGTTAAGACTTTTATTTAGGGACATTTATTTGTACATTTGTAGAGCATGATGTACGCCACATTAGTTGACATAACAATAATAACATACAGATATACGAATAAATCTTTTTTGCCAGTCAGAGTCGAATATTATTTTATATTAAATATTATTAAATATTTTATATTTTATATTAAAAATGCCATATGACAAAATTTGGAATATCAGAAAATTCTTAATAAAAGAGAAAAAAATGCAATAAAATGCAACAATTATATAATAATAATTTAATTTTTTATAAGTTCTAAAGTAAGCGGCAGTGTGGTCTAGTGGTAGAGCGCCAGACTCGTAATCTGAAGAACCAGGTTCGAGTCCACTAGAGCATGTAAACATGGCATTTATTTTCCGAAAGCTGCGCCCTCCGTGCAAGATAGGCTCTTGTGCGGAACAAACTGGGCTCCGTCTTTCGGAAAAGAGACATTAAGCCGTTGGTCCAAAGGGTTAATTGAGAGGAGAAGGCCCAGGTAGCAAACACAAGTCATTTTGACGTCAAATTTTGGTCAGTTACTGACCATTCCTGACGTCACTAACTGACGACATAATGACGTTAAAATGACGGTCTAATGTCACAGACAATTGACGTCATTTTCTGACGTCTTATTGACGGCAAAAATAGGTCCATTGTACGACATACCGGTGTCTAGAAATGTTTCTTATGAAATTATAATGTTAAAATGTCTACTTATTAAACGTTTATCTAAAAATGTTCTTTTCCTTTATCTAAAAAAAAAAAAAAAAAAAAAAAAAAAAACAAGCTTCTTTAACTGTTTCGTTACATGCTCTCAAGGCGGTCACCCATCCTAGTACAGTACCGTGCCCGTGTTGCTTGACTTCGATATCCAGTGGACAGTGACGATCTTCTCACCCTGATGCTTCCTTATTAACTGTACTTGTCTATAACAGGTACATCTTTAACGTGTTCAAAAATCTTGTAATGATAATCTTCTTGATAGTTATAACACTGCATGAAATAGTTATTATAAAACTATAATCACACGCAACTACATCCACTTATACCATAAATTCGCCACTTCAATCATAAAGTTGCGAAACAAACATATTGTAGTTAATTTTGTGGTTTTTATTTTATTATTACTTTATTATACAATATTAAGAAGTAAAAATAGTTATATTACAAAAAGACCTTATTTGGACGACTTTAAGACGTCTTTAAAATGACGTCTTTAGATGGTCTAAGAAATGACGTCTTATAAACGTCCATTATTAGTCGCCGATGTCATAGACCAAAAATGATTAAAAATAGACATCATAATGACGTTATGGAATAACGTCAGTATAATGTCATTTTTAAAGACATAGTCGCTTTTTGGTCATTTGACGTCATTTGTACAAACATGACTAGTATTTGACGTCAAAATGACATGTGCTTGCTACCTGGGAGGGTAGTGATGGATGAGAATTGTAACCCTAAGGAGATCGATTAAAACTTCCATTCCATTATAAATTCTAAAGTCTGCCAGCAACTTTTCGGAAATATTACAAATGCAATGTGAAACATTCAAAAATATATAACGCGTACACTGTAAACGTAATAATAGTTTTATCATGTATCAGAAATGTTTCTAAACCATTACATCTGCTATATTTCTTCTGCAATATTGTAGAAATGCACTCCCTGCAATTTAATTTTTCATTACCTACGCAATCTTTCAGAAATATTTTAAATGCAATGTTGCGTTTGATACGTTACAGAAATATTATTCGTGCAATGCAAACGTAATATTACTTTTATAATGTTTCAGAAATATTCTTGAAATATTGCATCTGCTTCATTTTTTTTGCAATATTACAGAAACTTGCAAATATTGTAAACAACTTTCTGAAAGATTTCAGAAATATTGTTAATGCAATATTATAAAAAACATGTTGCAGGTACATTTCTGAAATATTTCAGATGCATAGTTACAAATGAAATGTTAACGAAATATTTCTGCACCATTTCCGAATATTTCAATATTTCAGCAACATAACATGCCGAGTGGGATGTTTATTCAGACTTTGTAGTTTGTTTTTATGAGTAGGGGAGACCAAGGCTATCTGTTTACGGGGGCTGTGTCCACAGTACTGCTATCTAAGGTTTTAAGAGACAGACGTCTTTACCATTGTAACTAATAGTTGAAAAATGCTCTACGTAAGAGATTTAAAAGTTGTTTGTTTTCTTGCGATGCTTCTCGCAGACGCTATATACGTTAAAAGAAAAGCGAAAACACATTGATTAAACAATGAAATGATTAAAAGTAAAACATAGAATGCTCCATGTGCCACCTCTACATCTTCGGGATAGACTAAATAAAGTGAAAAATGTAATTTTATAACACAAAAGCATATAAGAGCAATATTAAGACATTGATGAACATTTAGAAATCTCGATAATGTAAAATATACAAGGATCATATTCTTATATTTTTTTACTTAATGAAAATAATGTGATTAATTAATAACATTTAAAAATTGGTTATTTATTGTTTTTGCATAAATAGTAACGTGGTAATTTTTATTTTTAGTATTAGATTCCAGTGGCGGCTTTGAATCAGGTTTTCTTTACGGAAACAGTTATTGGCTGGGCAGTTATAGTCAGTGTCTTGATACGATGAATACGATTCCTCTACAGATCTCACAGCGGAAAATATTAAATAACACACTAAATCGCAATCCGCGAGAGGAATTTCCACCTTTCCAAATACATTATTTTGTAGCTCATTTTAGACACAACAATACTATTCAATATCATGTAAATATGTTTGACGAGGTAAATTTATAAAATCTTTATAAAGAGGATGCTTTGGAATGTTTGATATTTAAATATGTATATTTAAAGAAAGTTTTATCTTAGGATGTGATTACGATCGGACTCTGTTTACCAGCATCGTGCACTACAAATAATATTAGTTTTATTTTGGAGAAAATATTTCATAACAGAGTTGTCGTAATCGGTGATCTCTATTCCGCGAGCATCCAGCTAATCCAGATTAAAGATCTAAATGATGATAATAAAAGGCTACCTAATGATGTGTTACATTTTATCTGGTACGTTTCAAGAAGTGTAAACAACAATAATAATATATAAGAGAAAAGTTTAATAATATTATAAATAATTTTTATCTTATTTCTCCAAAGGAATGTGAAGAATTAATAAAGAAATATTCTATTTACAGTATAGGCTTCGGGTTTTCTTTTCTCATAACAACAATTGGCACGATATACGATATATTTGTGTATCAAAAACGTGTAAAGAAAAATGAGGCGAATAAAACTCGTAAGTGTATATACAAAACATATAAAAATGATTTCCATTTCAACAGACTACTTACCATTTTCATATGTTATAGTTTTCTACGGCTCAAGTTTACATCTTTAGTGTTAAAATTAATAAAAATTTGCAGTTCGCTATTACTTTAAATAATTAATAATTAATTACAAAATTCT
The DNA here is from genome assembly GCA_035220575.1 of Temnothorax rugatulus. Classification (NCBI taxonomy): domain Eukaryota; kingdom Metazoa; phylum Arthropoda; class Insecta; order Hymenoptera; family Formicidae; genus Temnothorax; species Temnothorax rugatulus. The sequence continues at coordinate 27,471 of JASTWL010000427.1, read as the reverse complement.
TTTGTAGCTACATCTTGTGTACATATATAACTTATTTGTATAGATTTCCCTTGAATAATATAAATGTTATTTAATTAAAGCATTTTGATTTTTGTGTTACTACTAAAAACGTCAAATTTAGGGGTGGAAAACATGTCCGAGGAAATAGGAATAAAAGCAAATTTGCCTTCACACTGGAAAAGTCAAGTTGGAGAAATATTAATATGTTTCTCCGCTTACACAAATACGAGAAAAATATTTGACACGAAATTAGATGCTGACACAATACCTGTCATTCACGGCTTAAAATTTTTAAGCATGTGTTTTATAATCATCTTTCACAGTGCATATTATACATTGGATTTTCTCGGTAATCTAGAATTCTACAATATATCTGTAGAATGGATATTTTTTTAATAATCTTTTTATTTTTAACAAAAATTGCTTTGTGTTCACAGATAATAAAGTATGGTTATGGAGATTCATTGAGAGTTATGGTGCTTATATATTTGACATTGGACTCATAGCAGTTGATATATTTTTTTTTTCAAGTGGATGTTTGGTAACTTATACGTATTTGCGAGAGAAAACAAACAAAGTACTAATTAAACCGATTAATGAAGAGAAACTAGTTGAATTCCTTATCTATGTAATAAAAAGATTTATTCGGTATGTTTTTTTTAATTTTTATTGTGACTTTTTTAAAGAACAACGCAAACAACAAAATATACACATAAAATTATTGTAGTAATAAACAAAATAAAAGAATATGGTACAAAGAAATTTAATTTAAAATTGATTTCAATACGAGCTAAATAATAACTCTCCTTTTTACACGCGTTTGTAATGAAAGTTTTCTTTTCAAGGCTGACACCGACTTATATGATGGTGTTAGGAATATCGCAATTAAGCTCGGCTTGGTTCGATAAGACATCACAATTTTACGTGTATGAAAGGTCGCATGAAACTTGTGCGAAATACTGGTGGAGAAATCTTCTGTACATAAATAATCTTTTTAGTATAGATGCAATGGTACGAACACGTTTGTAAGATCAATTTAAAATTATACTTGAAGACGCATAAAACTTTTCTAAAATTTTCATTTTATTACAGTGCATGAGTTGGAGTTGGTATCTAGCTAATGACATGCAATTCTATATAATTGCTATGGCACTGCTGATTTTGTTGACTATGTATGTTAACCAGCTATTACAGTTAATATATACTTTGAGTATACTTACATAAATATTAAATAATTGCGAATTTCAGATACTTCTATGCCGCTGTTACAATATTGAGTGCACTTTTAATAGGCTCAATTATTCTCAACGGTTATGTTTCATACGTTTACGAATATGTTCCGACGTAAGTTACTAAAAAGTACTTTGTTTATTGAGAAATTAAGTTAAGGAAATGCTCTTCTCATTGTTTTAGATTTGATGAACAGCAAAGACTTTTAGATGTCTTATATATCCCACCATGGATGAGAATAAGTCCATATATTATTGGAATAATTGCAGGTTACATTTTGACGAAATTAAAGAATAATTTATTCTTCAAAGATGTAAAGTATAATTTTTGTTTGGTATTTATTTAGAATACGGGCCTGAGTTTTTACATAATATATTAAAGAGGTTGGTTGCTCAAATCAATATAATAAGAATTAATTGAAATTTATGGAAGATATTCGTCTATGGGAATCTGTTGTCCATGCCAAAGTTGCAGAAGACAATTTTGTCTGCATGGTTGTCAAGTAATTAATTATTGAAGTTATACTCTTGTCTCTCTCTTATACCTACACAGGCGACATAGCAAAAATGTTACCTATAAACCTGTGATGTAACTCCTCGAAAGCATATTAAAAATGATAAGAATTTAATGAAAATAGGTGCAAATAATTCTTTACATATTTAGGAAGGACTTTTTCGAAGACTAAAATGATTTATCTACCCAGTGAAAACAGCCCAATCAAAATGACGTCAATATGACGTCAAAACTGTCGTTTGTCGTCATTGTGTCAAAAGAATAGACCAATATGACGAAAAATTGACACCATGTAGATTGACGTTGTGCGTGATGAAACATTATAGGGAAAGGTGGAAATGAATTTTTAGATAATATAATTGAGTGTTATGCGGGAAAAACTCGATTAATCACGTTGACATCAAAATGACATCAAAATGACATCAAAATGACTACATTACCCACACAGCAAAATATCCCGGCGAAAGTCACACGCCGCAAGGGAACTTAGAAAGCTTTTACTCGGGCTGCGCCGGAGGTAACGACCGCGACGCGAAAGCAACACGCCGCAAGGGGACTTAGAAAACTTTTGCTCGGGCTGCGCCGGAGGTAACGACCGCGGCGCGAAAGCAACATGTCGTAAAGGGACTTAGAAAATTTTCGCTCAAACAAGCGCTAGTAACATGCGCATACATGCGCCAGTACCTTCTTGTAAGCAAAAATCCTTACGCACTAGGATAAAAGGCGAGCTTGTAAGATCTTGGCTCTAATATTTTTTGTGATACCTCCGAAAAATTATACAGTGCAGAGATGGCAAAATGCACTAGTACATTTTATGTACTTTCTGAGACAGAAACTGGATCAGAATTATGTTTTGCTATGTGGGTAATAATGAGACAATTTGATCTACTCAGTTATTTTCTTAAAAGGGATTTCCGACGTTGTTTTGTAGTGTGTATTTCGATTTATATATATTTCGAACGTTTGGAGCTTCCGTGATCGCGTTTATTATGGTATTATTGAAGACCTTATACTGTATGAAGGTCTTTAATAATATCAAAAATTTCTCATATTTTCTAAGAAATTTTACAAGAATTGGGACTTATAAAAAATTATTTAAAAAATATATATAATTTCTCAGATACTTTCAGAAATAATTGGATAAAGATTTTTAAAATATTTCAGTATCCGTATGTATGAAAATTTTTAATAAATTGCACAAATTTTCTCATATTTATAATCAGATTTCTACAGATATATTAGCGAAAGATATTTAATTTTTTTTTTCTAAAAAACGTTGATTTGAAACGTTAATTTGATTTTAGTTTTGCATTTATTACTGTAGAGGGAATTATTTTGATGTCACTTTGAAATCAAACAGACATGTCACGTTGACATCAAACAGACATCAAAATGACAGTCATAATCGCCATCAAGGTATGGGACGTTTTGCAGTCATGATGCCATCATTTTGCCATCATTTTGATCACTCCTTTTGACATCATACCCCTCGTCAATTTGATGGCAATTTGACATCACTTTGACTAGGTTGTTTTCGCTGGGTACATAGTTATCAAGAAATTGTAAAAATAAAATAGGACCACATTTATTATTGCCATATTTCAACATGGATAATAACGTATTTGGGTTTTAATTGTACAAACAACTCTTTTTAAACCTTAAGAAACAGCAATTGAATGCGTTCCACATATTTATTTGTTAAAATTCGTTTATTTCACGCGACGAAAATCTAACCTATATGCTTTCCCCTTGCCGCGTCGCCTGCCCCGCAGCGGGACGTCAACCAACCTCCTTAAAAACAAATAATCATTGAAATACTTACAGAATATATAAACTTATTGTATATTATATGTCGCAGGAATTTTGTGTAATTCGTTTTTTGCAAAATTCCTAGAGAATACACAAAAAACCAGGATATTGTGGAATGAATAAAAATTATATATAAATCTTATCCAGGTAGCACATATTAAAAGGCGTCTTCCATTGGAAAAAACTCACTGGCACCCAGTGTCTCAATTTTTGAGTTTTTCAGAAACATGCTCACTAATTCTACCAATGAAATACGCTTCAAGCACTCAGTGCTGCCAGTGCCAGTGAGTTTTTCCCAATGGAAAACGCTATTAGTTTAGGGGAAAGGGGGGTAGCCTCGGCCATTGCAAAAAATTAAACTTTCCGTGTGTTTACTATCAGTGTTTTGTTCTTTCTGCACTCATTTGTGTCCCACTAGACACGTGCGGTTAGTTGAACCAGATTGGCTGTTGTGTTTGGATGTACAACAGTGAATATTGAGTTCGGCGAAATATAATCACGCGACGATTAATATTGAAAAAGGTGTATTATTGAAAAGACGTAAGTAATTATGTATTCTACCTTATTTACATACTGCAAAACTATTGTATGTTATGTCTTACCTTCTGCTTGAACAAATCTTAACCTATTTTGGTAATGTAACTATGATTTTGAACAAAGTCAAGTCGGGTAGCACCGGCCACCAGTTTTGTGGGTAGCTCCGGACACCTGTTCGAAAGCCTATATTTCTTTTTAAAGGTCTAGACAAAGAGGTTTACTCATAACTTCTTTCATTTCTTTTTTCTTTTTCTTCTTTCAACAACCCAGGCTTCCAGTCATGCAGTCCCTGAAAACGAAACGGAACCATCGACTAGTGCTTTATCTGAGACCTCAGCTACCCTTCAGATGGAGGTTCCAAGCACATCGGCCAATGTTGAAAAAGTTAATGACGTGCTCAAGATTTTATCGCCTCTTCCAGACGCCTCTAAGAAAAGACTGACTGTAAGAAAAAGAAGGACCCAGAAAAGTCAGATTTTGACGTCATCGCCGTATAAAAATGAGCTGGTGGAGAAGACCAAAGATCCTAAAAAGATGCCAAAGATCACGAAAAATATGAAGAACCTATTGAAAAAGAAAAATCCTACACCTAAACCACGTCCTGAACATCAGGAAACTGAATGCATCATTTGTGGCGAAACGTTTGATGAGGATTGGATCCAATGCAATAAATGTCAAGACTGGGCTCATGAGGCATGTGTAGATATAAATCCATCCGATTTATACTACAACTGTGATGTTTGTGTTGCCAAAAAACGATTTCGTCATTAAATATTATGGTGGCCGGAGCTATCCGCCACTTTTCTACAGAGGCCAAAATTAAGTCTAAGTTTGAAGTAGTTTTTTTCTTAAGTTTGCTATATTTTTTTTGTTTTTTTGTACTAAATTACGTTAATATATAAATATATGTCTTTATTTCAGCTATACGCCAAGAAAAAACTTGGTTTACAATTCTACTTAACACACACATTCATCCACACATCAAACATCATTCTTCTCTACAAACAAGCCGCAGTACATTATTATTTACATTATTATTATTGTTTACAGCCGTTATCTTTTTTTTATAACATTCCTCTCTCCTTTTCCATAATCTATTTAGCACCTTTCCTTTTTCCATTCTAAATTTGTCATCGCATATATTCTCTAATCGTTCTCCGTTATTCCTACCTAAATTCTCAAACCACATACTTGTGATGTTGCACTCGCTTATATAATGCTCTAAATAGTCTAAATTGTCCCTACCTGACTTGCAGAATCTACACTTCGTATCTTCCTCGTCAAGCCAGTATTTATTTGTGTCCTCTAAATTGCCGCACCTTAATTTTACCATCACTCTAATCTCATCTCCTGTTTTTACTTTATCCAAGTTCGCTTTTAATAAATAACTCGGTGTTTTGTTGCTCGCCTCTATCTCTTTGTACCTCGAATTATACCTTGCCTCTACTATTTTACTGTTTATTATTTGCCCTTGAATGTCCTGTTCCCTTATTCTTACTAAGCTTTCAGTATTTTTATCTTGATTATTTAAATTCTTTTATTACTTCAGAGCCCCAACCATTGTTATTATAAAACCTTTCTCGTTCCAAATTATATAAATCCTTTTTCTTTTTATCCATTGTGTCCTTTTCATCCCAACATACCTTTACTAAACTTCCGTCTTTTTTCTCTCTGCTTCTTTTTTCGAATCTCATGGCTCTTATACCCCAACAGATTTTAAGTTTCTCTAATCCTAGTTCCCTTAGTATTACATACCTCGGTGTGCAAAAATCTAGTCTAAATACCCATCTTACATAATCCAACATGACTTTTTCCAACTCCTTTTTTTCACTCCACCCCCATATTTCTGCTCCGTATTCCATCACACTTTTCACTAGGTACTTAAAAAACGTCCATCTCCTGCTAAAATCATCTTTACATAATCTTTCTCCTAAACCCCAGACCCTGTTTGCCGCGATCCTTCCTTTCCTTTTCAGTTCTTTTATATGATCGACATAATTACCTTTCCTATTAAACGTGAAACCCAGGTATTTAAACATATCTACTTCCTCTATTATTTTTTCGCCCCATTTCCATGTCATCCTGCCTTTTTTAAATTTACTATTAAATACCAACACTTTAGTTTTTTCTGTATTTAATTCTAGTTTCCTTTCTTTTAAAAATCTTCTTAACATGCTCATCATATCTAGTAAAGCCTCTCTATTTTTCGCTACCAAAACCATATCATCCGCGTATGCTAATGACCACACTCTCACTCCTCCGAGCTCTACTCCTCCTATACCACGCTTTTCTAGAACTTTATCAATATCCGCATTGTATAAATTGAACAGGGCGGGACTCATCACACAGCCCTGCCTTACACCTTTCTTCGTCTTGAAGCACCTTGTAAACCTATCCTTCGTCCTTATTGTCACCTCCGTCTCTTTGTAAATTTCTTTTCTCTTGTTTTTTAAACTGCGATCCACTCCTTTCTCTTCCATTATCTTCCATAAAATTCCTCTGTCAACGTTGTCGAATGCTGCCCTTAGATCCACAAATATTGCGAAAATCTTGTCTTTCCCCATTGCCATACCTTTCTCCTTCTCCCTTTGCACTATATGGTTCAAGATAAAAATGTTATCCATCGTAGACCTCCCTTTCCTAAAGCCGGTTTGGCTGTCAGGTATCATCCCTTTCCTCTCCATTATTTCCTCCAATCTGTTCTTTAGAATTTCCGCATATATCTTGTATGCAGTGCACAGCAGAGAGATCCCTCTATAGTTGTCTGTTCTCTCTTTATCCCCCCTTTTATATAAGGGGACAACTATACTTGTTCGCCATTCGGTCGGAATTTTACCTTCCTTCCAAATGAGCTTCAACAGATCAGTTAGACCTCTTCTTACTGCTGCGCCACCATACAGCCATGCTTCCATTGGGATTCCATCGACACCTGAAGCTTTGCCTAACTTCATGTTCATGATTGCCCTCACTATCTCCTCTTTTTGCAACTCTTTTTCTGTATCTTGAACCTGTTCCTCATTTCTTTCTTCTGTTCCCGTATCACGCACCTCCAACGTCTCTTCCCTTCCTTCCATCTCTGTCCCACCTAACAACTCCATGAAGTAACTTCTCCAGTTCTCTTTCGGAATATTATTCTCTTTCCATTCTTTCTTCTTTCTTCGACTGTTTATGTAGTTCCAGATTTTCTTCTCGTCCTTCAGTTTTCTTAATTCCTCTTCTTCCCTCTCTCTCTTCTCCATCCTTTTCCTCTCTAACCACCCCTTCAGGTATTTCTTTCCTTCCAAATAGTCTTCCTTACTTCCCTTTCCACTTCTCCATCTTCTGTACTTTCTTTTCACCTCCCTCTTCTTTCTGGTACAGCTCCTATCCCACCAATCTTTGTGCCCTACTTTCCTTCTCTTCTTTATCTTGATTTCCTTATAAACTAAGGCTCCAAGGATCCAGTTTTTGATTTTCTCCCATTTCCTATCCGCTGACTCTATTTCCAGGTCCTCGTTTTCATTCCATACCTCCGTCCTCTCCCTGTATAATTTCCTTGCCTCTTCGTTCCAACATATGATCTTCTTTGACCTATTCTGTTCCTCTTCTTCCTCTTCTGACCACCCCTCCATTTGTCTCGTATTCTCCTCTTCCTCCAGTATCAAGGTCAAAGGCAAATGAGCCGAGTCCACCCTGTCCCCTATTCTAAATTCCAACACTCGCTCTTGCGCACTATCGTTTACAATTGCATAATCGATTACCGAGCACCCTCTCGCACCCACATACGTATATTCCCCATCCCAATCCCCCTCTGTACATCCATTCAAAAAATACCATCCTTTTTCATTTATCATATCCACAAAACTTCTACCGCCATCTCCTATAACTTTATCTTTACTCTCCTTTCCAAAGTCATACTCATCCTCACTACAACCTCCTAAGTTTCCTATTCTAATATTAAAATCACCTCCTATAATAATATCCTCTCCTTCGCATCCTTCGCATTGATCTGTTATTTTCGCCATTATCTCTTCAACATCTTTCTTAGCTCCTACATTATATACTGTAAAAATATTTAGTCCTTTTCCTCTTTTACTATTCTCGTTCGCGCAATTCCTTCTGTAATCATTACACTTTCATAATTCTCCGCTTCCGCCCCCTAGTCTTTTCTAATACCTATTAGTAAACCTCCCTTCGCCCTACCCTTCTTCCTTTCCCTTACAGCGTTAATGTTTTTCCAGTTGTGCGTTTCCGGCAATCTACCCTTAATTCTATCCCATCCCTTTTCCTCTAACCATGTTTCACATAACCCTATATAAAATCGAAACCCACTATATAATACCAAAAATCTTTGTCCTGCCTCTCAATACCCGCAACATTCCAAAAAATTATCTTTCGCCTATTTTCATTCTTCAGCTGCTTCACTTTTCCGACCTCCTTTCGTGTTGTTCGCCTGTTGTCATCTTGAATGCCATAACTTGCAGGTTCTCTTCTCCTAACTTGGCAGCCCTCTAGAAATTTTCCTTTTCTATTAGCTCATTTTCTTCCTCGTTCCATACATACTTCCTACCTTGTACCTCTAGCTTTCTAAAACCTATTTTCACCCATTTTCCTTCTGTTTTCTCTTTCCATGCCCTTTCTTTTATCCGTCTTTGCACTTCTCTGTCCTCAAAGGTCAAGTCGTGATCAATGAAAATTTTCTTACTTCCCAGCTTCTTCTTCTCCTTCATGATGTTATCCTTCGCTTCCCAGCAGTCCATTTCGACTATTACTATCTCTCTTCCTACTCTGCCTGTTGACCGCATCTTCTTTATTTCCGCTTTTGCACCAAACTCCCTCTCAAGAAACGTCTCCGCTGTGTCCATTAAGCTCTTGTTTTCCTCTTTATGTAAACCTCTGATCACTAGATTATTTTTCTTTTCCTTCCTTTCCTTCATATTTCTTTCTCTCTTCCTAACCATCTCCGCCACCTTTCCCACTATCTCCCCCATTTTGCCGCCGGTCGCCTCATCCGTTGTGTTTTCACTCCTTCGTTCGATCTTCGATAGCCTCTCTTCTATCTTATCCATCCTACCCTCTGCCTTTTCTTCTTTTTTTCTCCAACCCTCTTCTAAGACGTTCATCCTCTCTCTCATCTCTCTCATCTCGTCCCTCAGGTCCCTTATCTCGTCTCTAATCTCTCTCAAGATTGCTAATAGTAAACCGTCTGCTTCATTCTTCTTCAATACCGTCGTATCTCCGTCCTCTTCTCTCTTCCCTCCTTCGGGTCCGGTTCCAGGCATTCGCTTATCTAAACCTGGAGGCGTTCTTACCGTCTTGTTACCTCTCTTGAAAATGGCATTCGCACTATGTTCTTGTTCCTCTCTTTTCCTCTTAGCCTTCTCTATTTCACATGCCATACCATTTTCGCTTCTCACAAAATCTAGTATGCTGGTCGAACTCGCTCTTTCCCTCATTCTCAGTTCTTCCTTTGAAAGCCTTCCTCTTCCTCTTTTCTCCTCTTTTGGTACAGCAAAAGTTTCTTTATCCGTTTTTTCCTTTCCTACCTTATCTAAAACCGTATCTGTACTCACATTCATATCTGTTATCAACTCGCCCTCGTCCATCTCTGTGCCTGATCTATCCCGCCAATGGGCTCGCTCGGCGAATGCCACCGCTACACACTCCGCGTTGATTGGTTGGTTCTTAAAGTAAGAACCAATCGCGCTCCACTATTACTGAGCAGATTGATTCGCCGAACGCGCCCGATGTCGCCACCTACACTATCCCCGCAGCGTAAATTGCGCTCCCTTTTGGAACGCAAACGCTCTCCCCTCTTTTCGCTCCCTAACTTCTCGCTCTCCCCTTTGCCTTTAACGCACTTTTACTACAATATTAATGGGATTCCAACTTCCTTTATTATCCTATCCTGATTCTCTATTATTCTTTCTACCTATTTACCTCTTTAACGCCCGCTAAGCTTCTTATTACTATCTAAACTCTCTCTCGCTCTCGCCGCTCCTCACCCATACGTACACACCACACTCGCTCCTCTAACCAAGTCTCAATTACGTTAATATATATCTTGTTGATTATTTTTGTGTAGTTCGTTTATGTTTATGTTCTTAACTTTAGTTATAATTTAAAAAATAAAAAATGGCCGGGGCTACCCCCCTTTCCCCTACATATACGTTTTTTGAACGTATACATAGTTTCATAACCGTAAAAAACCATTAAGAAACGTTTAAACAAAAATGTTTTTGAAACCACACGATTTAAGAAACGTATTTTTTACATTTCTACAATTAACAAAAATATTTGTTAAATTTTTCCTTTCAAAATTATAATTTGCTTTATCTATATATATATATAATAGCTTAATAGCCTTTTCTGAAACATTTAAATTTATATTGCACTAATTATTGCACAAAATAAATCATTTATCCATGCACGTATATCCACTTATTTACTTAAATTAATTTTGTCCTACCGGTCTTAATCTATTTGTCATCGGACAAATCTGAGCTTATACTAGGAGATTTCAGTGATTTTGCAAAATTCTGGGTTTCGCCCCTTGCCCTCATAAAAAACTAATCTAACTCCAAGCCTATTTCTAAAAACTTGAAATTGAAATTTGGTTGAAATATGCTTGGAGTTAGATTATAGTTTTTTATGCGGGGCGCAGCTTCTCCTCCGCCTACATGTATACTGTCTAATACACACATATCAGCAAATTACTTATTAGCACTGACACAAACTATATTATATTGCTTAAACTTTTTCTGTTCATAACTTTTTAATAAACAATGAGCTAAAATCTTTTCTTGCGCACTTCTTCGGGACGTAACACAATCTGAACTATCAGATTGTGTTACGTCCCGAAGAAGTGCGCAAGAAAACAGTCCAAAATTACGACAGAAGTGCGCAAGAATTGCGACAATTTTATATATATAAAATTTCACAGTAGCTTCTTACAGCAGACTGCTGCAATAGTACAGTAAGTACTCGTTCAATCACAGATATTATGCACTTCTGTCGCAATTTTGGACTGTTTTCTTGCGCACTTCTTCGGGACGTATCTAAACTATCAGATTGTGTTACCAGGGTAATATATGTGAAGGAGAAGGTCATTGAGAGGAGGTTCATATAAGAGTAAATATTTACCAGTAGAATATAATTCAATTTAACAAACGATTACACAATACATCTAGACACGGTTAAGGACTTTGCAAAGATCCTAAAATGAATCAGTAAGATTGTGTAAAAACATCTCAATTCACAATTTAACTGACAGAGCCCAGGATTTTGCAAAATCATTTAACTCTCCTAGTAAAATTGTATAATTGTTTTCGTTTCCATAGTGTTCCACAATATCCCGGTTTTTTGTGGATTCCCTACAGATTTTGCAAAAAAACGAATTACACGATATCCCTGCGATATATGTACACTAACTAGTTGCATATAAATTAATTATATACAATATCACATAAATGAAAATGTGTTATATTAATTTGATATACATTTCAGAAAATTATAATTTTCTGTTGGTGCCTTGCTATTATTTGCAAAGTATTCGTAATAACTGTGCTTTACAATCGATACATATCCATTCTAGCTACTTCTATTTATGTAGCACTGTACAGAATACTTTGGACTATAGGCACTGCATGGATTGTAATCGCGTGTTCTACTAAACACGGAGGTTGGTTTAGTTTATACATTTTATATACATAGTAGGTATACATACATTATACATTAATATACAGGGTGATTCGAAACAACCCTATTGTCCCCTAATGTCAGATTTCTGACTCGATTTTGAGACGATTTTTCTTGCAGTAAAATTTTCGCCGAAGCTTAGTTACCGAGTTACAAAAGGAAATAGTTACCTTATTACGGGCCGGGTACAGGCGATCAGCTGTCACGCCGCCCCTGCCTACCTCCTGTACTCGGCCCGTAATAAGGTAACTATTTCCTTTTATAACTTGAAAACTAAGCTTTGGCGAAAATTTTGCTACAGGAAAAATCGTCCATTTGCGGGACAATAGGGTTGTTTCGAATCACCCTGTATAAATACATCTTATAAAAAATCGGCATATTCTTAATATATTTTAAATATTACTGTAGTTTAAAAACATCATTTTCATCATTGTATGCTTGATTTGTTATAGGTATCATTAATCAGTTACTCTCATTCAAAGGCTGGATGCCTCTTAGCAGGCTCACATATTGCGTTTATCTTTTAAATCCGGTCATCATACGATCGACTCGTTTATACAGTGAAACATCAATTCATTTTGAATTTCTGCCTTTTGTAAGTACACAAATATTTGAAGTTTTAGCATTAATAGAGAAATACACGTTATAAAATGTATTATTCTTTTCAACTTTTGTTTCCAGATTGTTATGATTTTAGGATACATTATGATCATTTACCTTTGCTCTTATGCCTTGTGTTTGATGATAGAGATGCCCTCTATCTTGTTAATGAAAATGTTTATCAAGTACTGCAATAGTATGCATAGAAAGGAATTGTAATTTTGCATACGAACATAATACCGCATACATGTATGTAATGTCATAAAATACGTGCCAAAAGTTCCAGGTTGAATAATACCCGTCTAAAAAATTCGAGATAAAATAAAATCGACTGTTAAATTGTGGTTGGTAAAATCGCACTGATTTATGAAAATTTATATTTGATTTTGATGAAGCTTTTGAACAAATTAAATACTGTTTGCATTGATATAAACTGTAATGAAGAAATAATGGTATAGTAAAGATGGATCGGTTTATAGGCCAGTCATATTAGACTAATTTAGGGGGTTAACCTTCCAATTAATCTTCCCAAGTTGCAACCACCATGAATCGCTTTGATTTGAGGTGCTACAAGTAGGATTTATTTTGCTTCGCAAAATTAACGGGGAATAAAAAGTTATTAACAATATTATAAACAAAAAACGCTATTTTTTTATTTTTTCTCGATATATCTTCTTAAATATCTCGAAAACTAAGCAAGATAGGGTAACAAACTACTATACGTACCTTAAAAACAAGATACATACGCTCGATAATAGCAAAGCTAAGGAAGGTTTAACGGCCAAAATTCGAGCAAAGACATTTTAAATGTTAGTTTAAAATTAAAATTTAATAAACATATGTATATAACATTTACGTTTCAATCTACTTGGTCTTCTTCAGAACGTTCTAATCGATAAAATTACCCACAGAGCAAAATATATCTGAGATATAGCCAGATATCTTTATGCCTACAATTTTAAGTCAAATCTGAAATATCTTATTTTCAGATATTTACAGAATATCTAAAGGACATCATTACTCGATATCACATTAGATCTTTGAAAAAGATATCTCTGCAACATTTGCATTTGAATATATGGCCGATTCATAGTTAGCTCTTATATTTTATAAAGATCAACTCAAGTTTATTCGTAGCCAATAAAACAATCCGAGAGGGCTTGGACGCCGTACCGATTCGTCCCGGCGAAAGCAACTCGCCGCGAGGAGACTTGGAAAATTTTTGCTCAGGCGACGATCGATAATTATCGATCAATAAGTGTTCTCACATCACTTTGGACTTTCTTAAATTTTGGATCTCCAATTTCGCGCTTGTCCAACGACGAAAATTGTTATAACTCTTTTATTGTAATGCAATTTTTTAAAAATTTGACCATCAGCCATTGTCTCTCTCAATCTTTTATATCTATTTTGCGTAATTTATTAATGTAATTTTATCGATTAGAACGTTCTAAAGAAGACCAAGTAGGTCGAATAACCTAAATGTTATATATACATGTTTATTAAATTTTAATTTTAAACAAACATCTAAAATTTCTTTACACGTACCTTTTTTGTAGAGCGTAACATTATCTACAATAATGATCTGATGAACAACATTTATCGTCAAGTCAGTCGTTTAGCTTGCACGCGCCGTCAAACTCCGAAACTTGAATCCCGAAAACCCTCGATTTTGTCGTTTTTTTTTATATTACGCCGGTGATTTTTTTCCGTCATTTAAAATGAAATTAAAAATCCCAAGAAAATCACACATCGTCTGAGAACTACAAAGAATACTTTTCATGGTGCAACTGATTTTTTAGACCCTTTTTGTTTATTTTGTAGCTATGTAAACAAAAAATTTTGACTTTATGGAATAGTCTTAGTTTTTCGCTGTTTTCAGGCCTTAACATTCATTTGAGACGAATTTTATCATATACATCTTGTTATGAACAAAATTTTTAACAAAAAAGGACCCTTGCATGTTTTTCGTACGACGAACGCTGATTTTTTTATTGACGCACAAAGTTATCTAATATTATGCACAGGTCGGATAATGCTTGTTTTACATTGAAATAATTATTTTCCATTAAAATTCATGTGATTTTTCGCATTATTACACAGCGCCACAAAAAAAAGTGTTGTGAGCAAGAAAAAACCCACCTATCCTATGGTTTTTGACCCCCTGATTACGAATCCGAAGGCCGTTTTATCAAATTGGCTCTAGTTCTTACATAACCTCAAAATTTTTTATTTTTGGTAAAAATTTCATTTTTTTCAGATACTATAATTTTTCGGATTAAAATCAGGCAAAGAGCACAACTACATATTTCCGCGATAAATAACACAGCCCAACAATAAAAAAAAGTAGTTGTATCCAAATATATTTCCTACTAAGGATGTCTTAACCCTTAAGGTGATGCTGGAACCGTCTGTATAACCGACAAAATTACCATTTTCTATGTTAACGACCTATATCTGTCCTTGTATAGACAAGGATATAGACAAGGATAGCATCTAACATTGCACGCATACATACGTACGATACACACCGACACTATACTTTTATATTACGCTTCCAAATCTTGATTTGGGGGGTTTATCGATGTTTTTCTTGTTGTACAATTCAGGGGAACTTGTTTTCGCGTTCGTACCAATGGTATATCTCTTATATGAAATACATCTTGTGACGAGCTGACAGCTCGAGACGCCATATTAGGATAAAAGTAGATGAGGAAATCTGTATTTCCGTAATTTTTTCTCGTTTTCTATATAAAATCGGAGTTACCCCGAATCATTAATGTATGTACTGCAATTCTGGAGAAGGATTTTTAATTCTGTCAAATTAATACGACGCTACGTGCCGACAAAAAAGTGTAAAACAGCCGGTAAAACAGACGGCTCCAGCATCCCCTTAAGTTGCATACATGGATCTTACGGCGTCCGAGTCAAAAAGTGATATCTGCTCGAAACTGTAAAACTTGCAAGCCTGTCAGAAGATATTAAATAAACGATGTTTAGACTATAAAATCGTCAACTACAATGTTTCAGACAGATGTTTTATGAATTTTTTTAGATTTTTTAAAATACTTTAAGGTAGAGAAAAATAGCGTTGAACGTGACAGACCCATTAATTGGAAGTTCGATCTTTATGTTCGATTAATTGGAAGTTCGAAGTCTAATATGACTAGTCTATTAAGAGTGCATAAAAGTTTGATCAAATTTGTCAAATATATATTTAATATTTAGTATTTATATACTACCAGCGAAAATTAAAGCATCGAAACTTCGACTTTCGCGCGGTCGAAAAATAGGCCAATTTCAAACGAGTGTACAATGTAGCATATGTCGCACGAGTACCCACTCGGCATGTTATGTTGCTGAAATATTGAAATATTCGGAAATGGTGCAGAAATATTTCGTTAACATTTCATTTGTAACTATGTATCTAAAATATTTCAGAAATGTACCTGCATCATGTTTTTTATAATATTGCATAAACAATATTTCTGAAATTTTTCAGAAAGTTGTTTACAATATTTGTAAGTTTCTGTAATATTGCAAAAAAATATAGCAGATGCAATATTTCAGAAATATTTCTTAAACATTATAAAAGTAATATTACGTTTGCATTGCACGAATAATATATTTCTATAACCTATAACATATCACGGATTCATAACGATTACACCGACTGAAAACGATTGAAACGGATTGGTATTCAAGGATGTAATTTCAATCGGTTTCTGTCGGTTTGAATCGTTATGATTTCATAACGATTACACTGATTGAAAACCATGAAACGGATTGGTATTCAACGATGTAATTTCAATCGCGCGGTTCCTATTGGTTTGAATCGTTATGATTTCGTAACGATTAAGGTAAACGTCCCAATAGCCAACCATGTCCCAGTTCCCAACCACTAAGGGGAATATTCCACCTAATTAAGAGATTTTTCGATAAAAATAAATAAATAACCACTTAATTGAGTTCTACCATTTATAATCTATGCATAGGACAACGGTTAAAATAATCCTTGCGCTCTTTGTAGTAATTTTTTCGAGTTTTTTGAGAGTACACGCGCTGCTCCGGGAAACGAAACGCATCTGTAAGCCAGTTTGTTAAGAATTGACGAAGTTCAATTGCAATTATGTCGCCTTCATTTTTTATATATATTGAACAAGTTATAGCTTTTTATATTAAGGAAGATGTAGAGAATGCAAATCTAGGGTCGAAATTTAGTTAGAATTGCCGATAAATTGTTAATTTGCATGGTTGGATACTCGGACGTTTCAACCGTATGGTGTACCAATAGCGAACCAAGTGGCTGGATACTGGTACAACCAGGCGATCGGGTGATGTTCCAATTGCCGGACGCAACGAACTCAGCGGCCATAACCTTGATGGAAATTAACACGAACGATCAGCATTGACGCGCGGCATTGTTTACTAGTGTGCTTAAAGTGTGTTTAAAATTACGCTAAACTGAGGCGATTATTCGCAGTAAGTATGATATCTAACATTTTACAAATTTGGCTTCGTCGAACGAGTTCGTTATTGCTATTATGTAGTCAGCAGATTGTTTACATTGGAAAAGTCTTGAACGTAACCTCTCGAATCGCTGTCTCTGCTTTCATCTGCGACTGGTTGGTAACAGGGACATCGAGTGGCCGGGTATCGGGACATAACTAAAAACTGATGGTCGGGTACTGGGACATATCGAGTGGCCGGGTATCGGGACATAACCAAAAACTGATGGCCGGGTACTGGGACATTTCCTTTTCTCGCATTTTCCGAAAAAATCAAATCAACTATTACCGATGGAACTAATTATTGGATGGTTTCTAGAAACTAGAGAATCCAAGCTTTCGTTTCGTCGTATCCGCTTATAAATAAGATTTGTTAATATATATAAAAATTCAATTTCAATTTTCCAGACGTCTTAAATGGTCCGCTATTGGGACGTTTACCTTACACCGATTGAAACCGATTGAAACGGATTCGTAATCAATTAACGATGTAATTTCAATGATCGGTTTCTATCTGTTTGAATCGTTATGATTTCATAACGATTATACCGATTGAAAACGATTGAAACGGATTCGTACTCAAGAATGTAATTTCACTCGTTTTCTATCGGTTTAAATCGGTCTTAGTCAATCCGTTTAAAGGCTGATTTATAGAGGCCGTAACCGTTGATTTAAGCCGTAATCTTTAAGAAATTGACCAATCACAGTCGATTATTCTTCTCACATTCGACTGTGATTGGTCAATTTCTTAAAGATTACGGCTTAAATCAACGGTTACGGCCTCTATAGATCAGCCTTAAATCGTTATGATTTTGTGGACCCCGAAATTACGAAATCATAATGATTTAAACGGATTGACTGATCGATTCAAACTGATAGTATCCGTGAATTCCGGATATATAAACAGGATTATATATATTTACTACCCTAAGAGCAAAAAGTCGACTTTAAGTCGACTTACTACCCTAAGAACAAGAAGTCGACTTTCATCGAAACTGACTTGGCAGAGAAGTCGACTCTTTTAAGAACGAAAGTCGACTTGAAGTCAGCGAATGTCCCAAAAAACGCCGACTTAAAGTCGACTTTCCGTCATGACGGGAAGTCGACTTCTCGTCATAACGAAAAGTCGACTTTCCGCCAACTTTTAACGTCGATAAAATAAACCGCCGCGTATGTCTGGAGGTCGATTGTGTATCTTGAAACGAGGTGAAAATTACAAAAGTGAACAGATTTTACTAGATTTTGATAAATAAAATCGTAGATACGCTAATGAATTTTCTCACTTTTATAATTTTTACCTCATTTCAAGATACACAATCGATCCCCTGCTGGAGAAACTATCGGAAGTATCGGAGGAAGTCAACGGGAAGACAATGATGACGAGATTGTGAATGACGACGACGACGACGATGGCGGTGCAGCCGTGGTCGATAGCGCGGCGCTTTACGACGTCTCATCGTATCCTGTTTTGCGGCACGTATTCCTCGCACTCGCGTAAGCTCTGCTCCTCTTCGAGATTCGCCGCCATATTGATGATGCATGACGCGCCGTTTAATATAAAATAAAAATGACTGCTAGACTGTTTTCCATCGACTTTCCGTTGACTTCTATAAGTCGACTTATAAAAGTCGACTTGCCGTCGACTTTCCGTCAACTGTGCTCTTAGGGTACTTTATTATAATTCCATTCTTTGTACTAGAAATTTATTACAATGTGCAATATTTATTTAAATAAAAACATTTTATAGTTTTGCAAATATAGAACTCATGACTTTACCAAAAGAAAATTCTGTAGTAAAAGCTCTATTACGTAAAAATTATGTGCTATATACAATTTTAATGATTAAAGCGAATTTAATCCGATTCACCTATCTATCTTTCATTACCCGGTTGAAATGGATTAATCGCAGATACGAGTGAAACCGATTGAGTCGGATTCAGATGAATCCGGAAATATCGCATTAAAACCGATTCCGGTGTTGTATTAAAATGTTATGATTGATGCGGATTCAATACGATTCATGTGGTCACTTTATTCACCCGATTAAAATGGATTGGCATTAATACGATTGAAACCGATAACGACGGATTGAGATCAATCCTGAAATGCCGAATTAAAAACGATTCCGATTGATTTGTTATTAAAACCGATTCACTTCCAATCGGGCATCCGATTAACCGGATTGAAAACGCATTCATTCCGATTCAATTTCACCAAATTTAATGCGGAATCAATCGGATTCAATCGGTCATTTTCAGCAGAGTGTCTGACCGCGAACTACTCATTCGTTAATGGACCGAATCTTAAAGAATTATATATAAAATAGGGGTAGAATTTTCCGGGGATGGCAACGATGTGTATTATTTTTTGTTATCGATTTTTTTGAAACCGTTTCCAACATTTTTCTCATTTTTTCGGGAAATATAATACGTAATTTTTCAGGAAATAATAAGTATCTAATGTCCAACCGCGAACTACTCATTCATTAATGGACCGATTTTCTTGCAACCGTTTCCAAAATTTTTCTAATTTTTTCGAGAAATAATACGTAATTTTTCAGAAAATAATAAGTATCTAATGTCCAACCGCGAACTACTCATTCATTAATGGACCGATTTTCTTGAAACCGGTGCCAAAATTTTTCTAATTATTCGAAGATGGGTTTAATTTTTTATTAATGGATCGATTTTCTTAAAACTGGCGCTAACATTTTTCTAATTTTTCGGGAATGGTGGCAATGGGTTTAATTTTTCATGTACCGATTTTCTTGTAACTTGTGTTAAAATTTGTCTAATTCTTCTGACCGCGAACTATTCATTCATTAATGGACCGATTTACTTCAAACCAGTGCAAGATTTTTTCTAATTTTTCGGGGATGGCAATGATGTGTAGAATTTTTCATATGGGTTCAATTTTTTATTAATGTACCGATTTTCTTAAAACTGGTGCTAAAATTTCTCTAACCGCAAACTATTCATTCATTAATGGACCGATTTTCATCAAACCGTGCTAAAATTTTTCTAATTTTTCGGGGATGGCGACGATGTGTGTAATTTTTTAGAACCGGTTTTTTTTTAAACCGGTTCCAGATTTTTTTTATTTTACCGGAAATAATAAGTACTAATGTCTGTCCGTCTGATCGCGAGCTACTCATTCATTAATGGACCGATTTTCTTGAAATTGGTGCCAAAATTTTTCTAATTAAACGGGGATGGGTTTAATTTTTCATTTAATGTTTCGATTTATCGATTCTCTTGAAACTGGTGCCAAATATTTTTTTAATTTTTTGGGGATGACAACGATTGGTTTAATTTTTCATTAATGGATGAATTTTTTGGAACCCGGTGCCATTTTTTTTTTTTTTTTTTTTTTTAGTTCTCTATGCCAATATGTTCAGAACGTTTTAAAACGTCGAAAAATCACATTTTTTTTAAATGTGCGTATGCATTTCACCCGCTGCCAAAAGATCCAAACTTTTGATCCAAAAGAAAGACGGTGGCGTTCGATTTAATATGATTTAATGGATAAATAATTTTAAGATAAGTTTGTTGCGTCTAAATGTTATTCATACTTGGAATGCTTGAGTTGATTTGCTATTAATTTTCTATTTCATTGACACATAGGCGCGGTAACTATATGATGTACTTTTGCGTAGCGCGGACTTAAAAGCTAGTATATTAATACTCCTAAATCAACGCTCTCAACGATAATAAAAAAGAAGGAAGTAATATATGAGATAATTGCGTCAGGAACCGTTACTCCGAAAGCTAAACGCATCATTCGTATAAAGCACAACATGAAGATGTCGAAACTGAATTATTAAATTGGTTTAATCGTTAATCATATGCGAGTTTCAAATATTTTAACAAGTGGACCGCTAATTCAGGAAAAATCTATAGCAGATAATTTAGGTGTCGAAGATTTTAATTGTTCAAGTGGTTGTGAGATTCCAAGTTCGTAAAAGTTATATATTTTATTTATTAACAATTCTTTTCTTTGTCAGTGGAAAATTAACAAGAGTTATATGTTTTGACCAAACTGACTTTAATCGAAGATTCTTACAAGCTCGACGTTTCGACACTGGTTTCGTGTCCTTATCAAGAGATATCTATAAAAGTACATAACGAAGTCATTACAGCAAGTTGTTACAAAAACGATGTCACACAAGGAACAATTAATATCTACCTATCTACTCATGTTCACGAATTATTTTAAGGTTGTTGCAGTTGTATAACTTTGTCAAAATTAAAAAGAGTCGCAATCCAGAGAGCCGTACTCATTAGCGTACACGGAAATGACTGGTGACACGTCGTTCCGAATCGAGAGACAGCGATCGACTAATCATCAACAAAATGAGTCGGTTAACCGAATAAAAACATACAAATAGAGGGAAATGATTAGGTAGCTCTTATGATTCTGTCGTATAGCGGATTGAGATTATCAGTGTCTTTCTTTAAATTAATCGTGTTCATTTGTTCTTTTTTTTATGTAAAACATCTCCGCAATCTCTCTTTTCCTTACATTTCCCTCTCTATGCATAATACCCGTATCGGACCATTTAAAATTATGCCCGTGTGTAAGTCGGTGTTTGCTCACCACGGAATGCTTATTCATATCTTTTTTGATGTCGCTTAGATGCTCCTTAACCCGAGTCTCCAAATGTCTTAAGGTTTGTCCAATATAGGAAACATTACAGTCGTTACATTCAATTTTATAGACGACACCTGTTTCCTTCATATTTTCGAGTTTATCTTTGCCACATTTTATAATTGAATTTAGCTTTTTGGGTATCGTGTAAAGGACATCCAAGCCACATCGGTTTACCGTGCGGCGAATATTTTCACTCAAACCTTTAATGTAAGGAAGAGCGATGTATCTCCGGGCGTCGAAGGCATTGCTTACAGTATAGTCGGTGACGTCATTGCGATGATGTAATTCTTTTAGTCTCTTATTAATATGCCTGTCAATAAGCTCATCAGGGAAGCAATTATTCCTAAGGATGTCCCTGACAATTTCAATATCGGAACTATGGAATTGTTTATCGGAAAGTAGAATTGCGTGGTCAACCAAGCTTGTGATTGTATTGTTTTTATATTTCAGTGGATGGATGGAAAAATAATTTACATATCGGTCCGAGAACGTGGTTTTCCTATGCCAATTAGTCACAAGCCTGTTACCATTTCTGATGATGAGAGTATCAAGGAAGGGGATAGCCCCATTCACCTCCATTTCATGTGTAAATCTGAGGCGGGGGTGATAGTTATTAAAAACGTCAAGGACATCCCGAATTTTATCCTTAGGAATTATAAAATGTGGCAAAGATAAACTCGAAAATATGAAGGAAACAGGTGTCGTCTACAAAATTGAATGTAACGACTGTAATGTTTCTTATATTGGACAAACCTTAAGGGCGGGGTAAAGTTAATTCGGCGAAAAAAAGGCATGTTTTTAAGATTTTTTTTTGGCGTAACGGATAGTGTTCGTTTATTGAAAAATTTACATATAATAAAGTAACATTTGAACAACATTCTCCTAAATTTTCATTGCAAAATATTCAAAATTGAGCGAGTGAAAATTAAACCCCGGAGGCGCCTCGAAAAAAAGTTGGTTTGCGGTGTGCACCATAACTCGCAACAGAATCATCTGAAACAAAAAAATCAAAATGCATTTGTTAAAGGAGATGTTTCTCGAGGTAATGACGGGAGGATTTTTTTTTTTTTCGATTTTTCGATTTTTCGTAGCACTTGGGAGCCAAAAACCCGATTTTCGCTAAAAAAAATCGGCTAATTTGTTGTTGAAAAATTAGTAATTATTAAAAAAAACAAAAAAGCTCTCGACAATACCTGGTGAATTATGTGAAGAAGTACTGTGCAAAATTTCAAAGCGATTGGTCCAGTAGATTTTGAGTTATCGTGCACACGGACTTCAAATATGACAAGTCTCAGAAAAACGGTTTGAAAAACGCAGAAGAGTTTGGTCGCTTAGCGCTCATTGCACATAAGTTTGAGAACACTTCTCGATTGCATAAAAATCTGAGAAAATTCATGCATATTAAAGGTACTCAAAGATTAATTTTGCATAATAATAATTCCAAAATGTTATTAACAAAATGATGAAAAAAAAAAATTAGTCAACAAATTTCCCCGCAACCCAATTTTTTTTCGTGATTCGTTCATTTTTCTGAATACGTATGAATTTTTTCAGATTTTTCAATTATCTTTGAATTTTTAGAAATTCAAAATAAAACTCGATAATTTTCTTATACTCACTCAAAGTCGTCGATGCCAGGTCCGTAGAGCAAAAGGCTTCCATCAAGATGATCGAGAGCATCTTTTTGCGTTTGTCTACGCAAAACTCTTTCTTCTTTACTGTCGTGCGCCGCTTGCTCCTCTGCTCTACTAATTCGCAAATCGTCAACTTGTCGGGCCCATTCGTGAAATTTATTCGGGGTCGAAAAATACAATAGCGCGCCGCGCAGCTGCCGCCCAGGTATAAAACCCGGCATGGAGCAATAGACGCTCAAATACTCATAACTTCGTCAATTTTACTCCGATCGACTTGAAATTTTAACACAATATTCTTGAGATATTATGCATTCATTTAAAAAATTAAAAAAAAAATGGAAAAAAAAAATTTAAATACTTTACCCCGCCCTTAAGACATTTGGAGACTCCTCGGGTTAAGGAGCATCTAAGCGACATAAAAAAAGATATGAATAAGCATTCCGTGGTGAGCAAACACCGACTTACACACGGGCATAATTTTAAATGGTCCGATACGGGTATTATGCATAGAGAGGGAAATGTAAGGAAAAGAGAGATTGCGGAGATGTTTTACATAAAGAAAAGAACAAATAAACACGATTAATTTAAAGAAAGACACTGATAATCTCAATCCGCTATACGACAGAATCATAAGAGCTACCTAATCATTTCCCTCTATTTGTATGTTTTTATTCGGTTGACCGACTCACTTTGTTGATGATTAATCGATCGCTGTCTCTCGATTCGGAACGATGTGTCACCAGTCATTTCCGTGTACGCTATGAGTACGGCTCTCTGGATTGCGACTCTTTTTAATTTTGACAAAGTTATACAACTGCAACAACCTTAAAATAATTCGTGAGCATGAGTAGATAGGTAGATATTAATTGTTCCTTGTGTGACATCGTTTTTGTAACAACTTGCTGTAATGACTTCGTTATGTACTTTTAGATATCTCTTGATAAGGACACGAAACCAGTGTCGAAACGTCGAGCTTGTAAGAATCTTCGATTAAAGTCAGTTTGGTCAAAACATATAACTCTTGTTATTTTATTTATATAAGTTGCTGTATAAATAATAAAGAGTATATTATATGCAATACTATATCTACTAAATTTTTTTAGTTGACCTCGTTAACACCAACGAATTCGTGTTAACGAGGGGCAAATTTTCCACGTTAACCCGAACACCCGGTTAACACGAACTCAAATCCCGGTCCCTTCGAATTCATGTTAACGAGGGTTTGCTGTATATACCGTTAAATTTTTCTTAAAGTGGTATTATTAAATAGCGATATTAAATAGCAGTAAATGTTATTTTGTGTAATGTTATAGTCAAAAAGTTAAATGGCGCACACGTAGCGCGCGCTTGTAGTGTTCTAGTTATTGTATATAAAACGTATGATTTTATATCTATACTCGTAATTAAAATTATGAAATCAACAGGTTGAAAATCAATGTGAAAATTATACAATTAGAACGTGCAGTTATCTACAATACAAGATCTGATCATAAAAACATAATCATTATCTTGTGCAAAGATGAGTTCACATTTCACACGTTGAGTTATAATTCTGAACTAAATCGCAAAACATCACGTCTTCTTTTAAAAGAATTTTCCGTGACATGACGATTGAATCAATTCCGTGTTTACAATTTGTGCATAAATCAGCATAAATTGTTATATGATTATAACAAGTTGTATACGTGAAAGTTCACGTTTCGTAAACTATCCATTTACATCAGATAGAAAAACAGTATATGAAATTTAGTGATAAGGCTTTTCTTTCTTTCGACAAAGACAAATGCTTCATCATATAATGCTGACTTGAACGTGTCTTCTTGTAGAAATCGTGTCTTCGCGTAAAAGTGTTGAATCTAATTTGGCCAAATTATATCGGTTAAGTTTCGAACTTTTCAGGTGAGGACATATTTTCACATATTACATTTTTATTTTTAAAATTTTATTTGTCTCGAAAATCTCTTGTACTATACAATTTTTACAAAAATTCTTTCTATAACTTTCCCAATTAATTAATATTGCATGCAACGTATAACGCATTGCGTTTGCACAACAATAGTCGTTTTTATAAATATTAAAAATAACATTTTATTTTTTCTTATTCTTATAGATTTGCGCTCTATTAAAAATAAATTAATGAATTAATAGTCTGATTTGGAATAATTAACGCGAAAGAGTATAAATCTATTGTAATTTACATAAGATAAGTTGTTACAGAGAGGATCGCGCGCACAAAAGATGAGATTCACATTTGTACTACTGTTTAGTCTCGTGTGCTCTGGACTCGTTTCAGGAATAGAATATTATTCAGATACGTATGATAATATAGATGTGGATGCGATTATTAATAGCGATCGTCTTTTAAATCAATATGTGAATTGCATTCTCGACAAAGGTCCCTGTACCGCCGATGGACGCAGTATTAAACGTAAGTGTACATGTAGTTCGTGTTTTATTTCGATATATTGCGATAATTTTATATACCGCATTTTTTCTTTAAAAAAGGGGGAAGAAAAAAGATTTGGATAAAAAAAGCAAAAAAGAATACGAAAACAGCAGTTGATATTCATATGATCCGCGAAATATATTTGTTAACGTACATTAAAATAGAATTCTCGATTTATTTGCATAGATATTCTTCCGGAGGCGATAGCTACAAAATGCGAAAGATGCAACGACAAGCAGAAACAGGTGGCAAGAAAAGTAAGCAATCATTTGAAGAAACATAGACCAAACACTTGGACAGAATTTCTCGAAATGTTTGATCCTGACAAAAAGTATATTGCATCTTACGAACAATTTTTGGCGCAGGCTTAGAAGAAGGCTTAATCTTTACGTTGTTAACTTTTTCAATATATGTATATGTAGTGTATACATTATATATATGTAGTGTGTAAATTCTCTATTACATATTAAATCTATAAATAGATTTATATTGTGTGTCATACATACGAATAAAGCGCTTCTAGTAAATATAGAAATATAATGTAAATTCTATAAAATTTTTATTAAAATTATAAAGTACTAAAAAGAAAGAATTTTTACGATATTTCAAAGAGTTTACCAAAAAAAAATACGTTATATTGCAAAAGATTTAAAATGGAAATTGGGTTTAATCCGAACATCTTTGCAATGTACCTAACATTACTCACATGTTTAATTTGTACTTCTTTGAGGTTTGTTTTATACAACTTAGAATTTGTGTGAAATTACAATAAAGTTACAGAAAAATGAAATAAAATATTATTAATTAAACATATGTTATAATATCTACCTTCAAAATGTTTTTCTTTAGATTTAATAAATTTTAAAAAATAATACTAGATTAATTAAATTGATTTATATGATTCTATTTTTGAGCAGTTTATTTTTTTATTTAATGCTGCTTATATACAATATACTTTTGAATGTTTTCTATGTACTTGGTATATACTTTATCTTTGTGAGGTTTTTTTTACGAAATTTAATAGTATTTTGATTATAGGATAAGTAAAAATATGATAAATTAGTAAAAAAATATCACATAAATTAATTTTAATAACTAAAATCAATAGCCGGATAATAATCGTATAAAGTAATGAATGTTATATTTTATCATGGTCCTAGAAGAATCTTTGCACTAGTTTTTGAAGAAAATAAACACTGTTTTAATTAAATTACATTATAATAAAAGATATATGTTTAATTAAAGTACATTATAGAAATAATATGTATACTTGAAAAAACAATCTTAAAAATTATTTAGATTGACCTGTACCATTCAAAAAAAGATCGATATCATCGAAATTTATACAAACACCAACTTATAGAGAAACTCTCCATCCACTAATCATATTTCAACCATTCTTCCTCTTTTTCCAAATTTCCCAATTTCTGCGAAATAAAAACACTGTATACTTTTAAGCCAAAATGTACTTGAAATATAAGTTCGAACAAAAGAATTTTGTTTTATGTATCAGCATGTATCGTACGTCCTCTTTATCAATATTTCAGATATACATTAACATATATTTCGTATTAAAGTGTTACAAATTTACTTAAATTAAATTAACTAGGCGGTTTTATCGGTTGTTCCAACTGCTAAAATAAAGTTTTTAAGAAATATTTTACGTCCAATCGTTAATCCCAAAATTACAGAAGGGCTTGGATAGTTTTGTTAGAAAGAAATTAATATTACATTGCTCAAGAGATGGAGATAAGAATGATACATTATACAGGGTGGGCCAAAAGTCTGGGTACAGTCGAATATCTCGTAAACATATAGCCCTAGAGAAAAAGTATATTCAAAGGTATATAGAAATTTGTGTACCTAT